>JABUQX010053653.1:5000-15000 GCA_015478945.1 Trachelipus rathkii | reverse complement strand
GCCCTTTTCAAGTCAAGTGAGGGGAACTTCTCGGAGGTAAATTTCTACTAGGATCCGCACTAGGATTCGAACCGCGACGCTTGCCATGCGACTCCGTCGCTCTACCGTTTATATGTATATATTAATATATATATATATATATATATATATATATTAATAGTATATATATATATATATAATATATATAGTATAATATCTATATATATATATATATATTATATTAAGATATATATATTATATATATATATATATATATATATATAATATATATCTATATATTATATATATATAATATATATATATAATAGATAATATATATTTATATATTTATATTATATATATATATATATATAGTATATATATATATTATATATATATATATATAATATATATAATAATATATTTTATTATATATATATATACTATATATACATATATATAATATATATATATATATATATATATTATATATATATAATAATAATATATATATTATATATATAAATTTAATATATATATATATATATTATTGCTGACTTTTTAATATTTTTTGGGCTCACTAAGGCAAGTAGGCGTTGCCTACTCTGCCTACCCCCAAAAGCCGCCACTATATATATACTATATATTATATATATATATTATAATATATATATATATATATATATATTAATATAAATATTATTTATTTTTTTAATTTGAAAATATTTTTTACGATTCTATATGTAATAATTATAATAATTTTATATATTATAAATATTTTATATTATATAATTATATATATATACATACATATATAATATATATATAATATTATATATATTATATATATATATATATATAAATAATATTATATATATAATATATATTATATATATATATATATATATATATATATTTATATATATATCAAGCAAATTTCCCGCGAAAAAGCAAATTTGCAAACTTGCACAATAGCCTACAGCCCTACCTCTCTATCTTCCCCTACTCTGCCATCCCCTATTCCTGGCTGTAACTTCAGTTAAAATATATTTCAGACTTATGAACTGTATGACAACTGATAAATTTTTGCCATAAAAAGAGAGCTCTTTTTAGGGCAACAATTTATCATTCTTTGTTTTTTAATAATGGGAGGATCCAATATTGGGAATTTTGGGACCCCATTTTAGCCCCACCTAAAAATGGACAATAAAATTCTTGATTTTCAGACAATTTTGATGGGGTAAATAGCAAACCGCAGCTTTTTTTGACCTGTAGAACGTCATTTTCAGGTGTTTTTCTTTGTGTGTAGTCAATCATTGCTTCGGCGTTTTCATTTTTTCAAAACCTTATTTTTACACATTTTTTCGTATCAACTTGTACAATTTTTTTTCGAAATGACTTCAAACTTGAAATATATATATAGATGGTCTATTACGCACAAAATGCAAATGTAGTTTTTTGATTTTTAGAAAATTGTGCTCATCAAAAAAAAAAAAAAAAAAAAAAAAAAAAGTAGGTTTGAAATTCGACATTGCTGAGCACAATTTTTCAAAAATCAAAAAACTAATATGTGCAATTTGTGCGTAATAGACCCATCTATGTATATTTCAAGTTTGAAGTCATTTCGAAAAAATTGTAGAAGTTGATACGAAAAAATATAAAAAAATTAGGTTCTGAAAAAATGAAAACGCCGAAACAATGACTACTCACACAGAAAAACACCTGAAAATGACGTTCTAGAGGTCAAAAAAAGCTGCGGTTTGCTTTTTCCCCATCAAAATTGTCTAAAAATTAAGAATTTTATGTCCATTTTTAGGTCGGGGCTAAAATGGGGTCCCAAAATTCCCAATATTGGATGCTGCCTTAGGAAACTGAAATAAATATATACTTAATGGAAACTACTTTTAAAAGTTGTCCTAATACTTTATTATTATTCATTATTATTAATTATTATATTATTATATTATTATTATTATTCTTATAGCTTTTATATCGTTCTAATTTTTTTAGTATTGTTTATTAGTTCTACTTTACAAACATTTATTATTCATTATTATTATTATTATTATTATTATTATTATTATTATTATTATTGAAATTAATATGAATTTGATTCTTTTTTCTATGTTTTTCTTTTTATTCGTTTTATTCTCAATTTTATTAAATTGTTTGGGTGTGAAATTATGAATTTTTATTACTTGCTACCAAGATTTCTACATTTAATACCTATTTATCTAACTTTCGCTTTAAATAAACTTCTTTTAAAAGTCTCGCAATTTTTTGCCATTTTATTTTTTATATATATATATATATATATATATATATATATATATATATATATATATATATATATATATATATATATAGTATATATATATATATATATATATTTATATATATATATATATATTTATATATATATATATATATATATATTTATATATATATTAATAATATATATTTTTATATATATATATTATATACTATATATATTAATTATATATAATATATATATATATATATATATATATAATATATATATATATATATTAATATATATAATATATTATATATATATATATATATATCAGAGCTTGGGCGTGCGCCACGAGTTGCGGGCTATGGCCACCTATCAATTTGTAGGCGTCAAAGGAGCATAGGCGCAACCAATTTTTTAAAAGGCGGGACTAAGCCAAAGGCGCAACAGCCAATCTCTGCGGCCTATACAAGCGCTTATGAACAGAACAAAGATTTTTTTTTACCCTTAAAAGTTAGAACTTAGAAGCGTGGCAAACTTGTATCATTCTAAAAACCAGTGTAAAATTTATATATATTTTTATATATATTATAATAATATATATATATATATATATTATATATATATATATATTATATATATATATTAATATATATATATATAGTTATATATATAATAATATATATTATATATAATATATATTATATATATATAACCTAGTTCAAGTAGTTTTAACTACAAATAAAGATTGGCAAACTATTGGGTTCTTTAAAATTTTCAACTTCTTCAGCGCTCGTACTGAACCTCCTGGGGTTGAAAACATGGACCACAAGCGACATGGAGGAGAGAGGACGTTGTTAGATATTAGTTTACGGTGTTTTAAATACAAAAATTAATAAATTTGTTTTTCTTCCTTATAAAAACATGCTTTTATTATCGCACTAAAGTTTACTTTACAAATAAATTTAGGGAACAGGCACCGGCCGGAGAAATGTCGCAGGCGCAAAGGCGCATAGGCGCAAAGGCGAATAGGCGCTGATGTGACAAAAATATAGGCGCATAGGCGCTAGGCGCACTAGGTCCGGCGGCATAGGCGCACTCAAAAAATTATAGTCCCGCCAGCTCTGATATATACTATATATATATATATATTATATAATATATATACTATATATATATATATATATATATATATATATATATATATATATATATATATTATATATATATATATATATATATATATATATATATATATATATATATATATATATATATATATATATATTAAGACGCTAGCAAATATTTAAAAAACGAAAAAAATTATTTTTAAATTATTCACAATGGATAAGTTTGTATTAAGAGGCCTCGCCTTAGATGATAATTATAATTACTCTTTGACTGAACAAACCACTGACACATTGAATGATGGTACTGGTTCATATTTTAGTGTTAAAGCAAATGGCAGTGCTAATGCCGTCCAGAGTATTGTCGGCACCTGTATTAATCATTCGAATGAAGCTTCCGCATCTGCCGTAGAACCAACTGTGTTGAAAATCGTTGTTTGGATATTGGAAATTACATTACTCAAAATAGAATTACTGACAATCTAAAATTTGATTTATTACAAATCCATGCAAACCACTAAGCACTTACAACTTTAAGCAAGATATCACAGGAGGCAAAGAGCTTTCCTTTACGATTGGCTAAATCAATACAATTCGTTGTTAGTATATTCAAAAAAATTAAAAGGACCCTTCTGTAAATTATGCATGTTATTTAGGCCTTGCGTAAAAAAGAGGGTTTTTGGGTTCATTTATTGTCAGACCATTCTTAAAATATAAAGACTTCCACTCACATGCAAGGAACCATGTTAATTCTCAGTGACATAGATGCTGCTGTAGCAGCGAGAAATTTTTGAACGAATAATTTTAAATAAACGTGTTAATGTTTTTGAACAATTAAATAATGCTGAACATTTAATTATCGAAAAAAATAGTTGTTGCCAATAATTTCAACTTTGATCTTTTGTGGAACCCATGATCTAGCTGTTCGAGGCAGTACTGCAGATACGGGTAATTTTTCGGATTTGTTAAAATTCAGAGTTGAAGCTGGTGATGCTGTGCTTACTGAGCATTTACAATCAAGTGGAGGTAATCAAAAATACACATCACATATGGTCCAGAATGAGCTCATATCCATATGCGGGAACCTAATTTTTGCAAAAACATTGGATGGAAGTGAACGTAGGAGTGAATACTTTTCACTTTAACAGATTGAACAGCAGAATTCTGGGTGGAAAGTAGCTGTCCCAATTGCCGTTCGTTTCGTGATAAGGAGTTTGAAATCAGAAGAATTTTAGGTTGCTCCGTTTGAAAAAAATTAAAAGTGAAGATATTTAGCAGACAGTCAATTTTTGACTACCAGAGAAGTTTACAATTGTTAAATATGAATTAAAGTCGTGTGGATTTGGATTTGATGGATGCTCAACCATGGCTGGAAAAGAATTTTTTATTTTCCTAAAAATAAAAAGAAATCAATATCCCAAGGCCAAATTTTTCCATTATGCTTCTCATCGCTTACAATTAGTTGTCAAGGACTTGAATCTTTCTCGAATTTCGAAAATACTGTGGGCACATAGTGAAAGAGTTAAAAGTTTTTTTCTTATAGCCATTGCGTAGCAGAACTGATAATGAATTATACAGTGCTATGCGAACACAAATGGTCCTCCAAAATACAAGTTCATCAAAATTGTTTTGAAAAATTTCAATTCAACATTTAAATCAGTTTTGGAACTTTTGTCATCAGATCAGAAGCTAACCAGGCCACAGGAACCAGCAGCATTTCAACTTTCGTCAGCAAAAGGAAACTCCTAAATTCACTATTTGCTTATTATTCATGCCAAGTATTCCTCTTACTTTGAGCCTGTCACGAACATTCTTCAAACTAAAACTATCAATCTGGAAGAGGTTCACAGTCACGTTGAAAAGGTGTTAGAAATAGTAAAAAACAATAGAGACGAAAAACATGTCGCGTCTGTTTTCAAGGAACTTTTTACCAGTGTTAAGGAACTTAAAGAAATTCTTTTTTATAGAATTCTCAATGTCACGTATAGTGTTCAAACAAATGCAAAGACCTAACTTTTCATGTAGTTTTGTGGAGGATTATTTCAGGGTTTCTCTATTTATACCATACCTAGATTCACTGATTTCGTCTCTGCATATCAGATTTTCGGACGACAACAGAATATCAACATTTCTCTGTATTTTACATCCCTCTAAAATTAAAAATTTAACCATATCTGAATAAAACAGAAAAATTGAATCACTTCAAACTATATACAATATGAGAACTGGAAAGTTAGCAGAACATGGTCAACTTTATGGAAAAATCAGATTTGGGACAAGGGTTGAGCTTAGTACGAAAATTTGTGCTATAGTGAACTGATCCTAAAACATTGCGCTTTTCCCCTGTTGTTTTACAAGCAATTAAATTCTTCTAACTCTTCCACCAGCGACTTGCACAATTGGAAGATCATTCAGCACTTTAAGAAGAGTTAAAACTTGGCTAAGGTCAACCATTTCTGAAGATCGATTAAATGGTTTATGTTTGCTCAGTGTTCACAGAGGAAAAGTTGTGGAAAAAAAACACAACTAACTGATGATGTTATAACAGAATTTGGAAAGGAAAGAAGAATTAAATTTTTTTCCAAATAAACAATAATTAAACTGAAATAAAAAAACAATAAATTAGTTATTTAAGTGCTTGCCTCAACCAAATCCAAATATTTTTCGCAACTACTTTTTATAGTTCATTTTACTTGTGATTAAAGTAACTAAAAAAGGTCATATATGACTTACACAGTCTTTCCAAATTTAATTTCTGACTGACATAGTGAATTAAGCATTCAATATCAGACATTTATTATCAAATATAAATTTGGATTCAAATAGTAAATACAGTGCCGCCGGTGCGTAAACGTAGAACAATTTTGAAGAACAAAAGAACAAACGCAAATAACCTTGTAAGTACCATTCTATATATAATAATATTATATATATATATATTATATATATTAATATTATATATTATATATTATAATTATATATATATATTATATATATAATATATATATATATTATATATATTTATATATATATATATTATTATATATAAAATATATATAACTATATATAATATATTATAAATATATATATATATATATACTATATTATATATATATATATATATATAGATATAATATAAAAATATTATATAATATATATATATATATATATTAATATATATATATATATATATTGATATATATAGGGCATGTAGCTTCTTACTTTGTCATATTTCTAATATATACCCTATATATAGTATATATATATATATATATAATATATAATATATATATATAATATATATATATATAATATATATATTATATTATATATATATTTTATATATATATATATTATATATAATAATATATACTATATATTAATATATATATTATATATATGGGCCATCTAGGCTTCTTACTTTGTCAATATTTCTAATATATATATATCTAATATATATATATATATATATTTATAGGTAGATATATATATATATTTATATATATATATATATATATATATATTATTATTATATATATATATATATATATATATATATATTAATATATAATATATATATTTATAATTGAATCAAATTATTCTGTATTACCCGGAGAGGAATGGAGGAGGACTGAGGGCGACCTAGATGATGATTGCAAATCAGGTGGAAGTAGTCATTGTCTTCAAGTCAATCCAAAAAAAAATTATATATATATATATATATATATATAAATATAATATATATAATATTATATATATATATATATATATATATATGTATATATATATAATATATATATAATGATATGTTTTGAATATTTTTTCTTATTTATTTTCTATTTTATGTTTATATAGTTTTATAGGGTAGGACTTGCTAGATTGGTGGCTTCTTTTGTGAGCATGCACCCTATATAAGAGGATGATGGTAATTTAAAGATCCATTTTTTGAATGAGGTATTTATTCAACATAAGTAATATTCAATGAAAGTAAAGATGTGACAAAAGTCCCTCTTGTGAGATACTCTCTCTTCGTAAGCGAATTAATAGTCACGGACTTTCCAGCGCGTTTACCAACCTTGCCTGACTCTTCTTATTTGCGAAAATTTGAAATCGAAATCGGAGTCGCACCCTTCCTTGAAATTTACCTCTCTTGCCGAAAGCTGCGTTTTTAAGTTTGGAGGATTTCTGGAGAGAGTATCTTGAGTGAGATTTATTTCTTCTGACTCTTTTTATTGATGAATTTTTAATCTGACTGAAGAGTATCTCAACAGGACGGGTTTATATATTATTTCACTTCGACTTATGCTAAAATTTTGCTCTCGCAAATCTTAGCATAAGTACGAACATAAATTAAAATTTATTTATAAAGTTATAATGGAGTGCTACATTACTTCCCGCCCTAAACACGGAGTGAGAAAGTATGTTTTAATAATTATACAAGATATAAAAACTAACCATTCAAATGTATACATATTTGGGGCATTTGACAATGCGCATAAATATAAAACATTTCAATGAGGTAAAAATAATAACTAAAATACATAAAGTTAAAGTACTTTCAAATGCAAGCATATTTAATTATGTCCAAAGACATAAGTAGACATACAAACATTTGAAGGCAAAAATAGTATACATGAAATGTAAAGAATATTCAAATACGAGCATAACTGGTTACATCCGACGATCTAAACATATATACAAATATTTGAATACATAAAAATACAATAATGTTATATATATACAGAAAATTAAAGGTGCATTTAAACACAAGCATATTTGGTTATATCCGTTAGAATATAAACAACATACAAAACATTTAAATTGCATAAAAATACAAAAAAGTTCAGTACATAATTATATGATCTTGAAAACCAATTGAATTGTTCACAAGTTAAATAGGCCACATCGATCGAACGTTGAATCCAAAAGAAAGTCCCAGTATAAGGCGTTTTATGTATCCATGATTTGATCAATTATCACCACGTAGTTTTTCAAAGCTGTAGTTACGAGAGAAAAATTGCTTGAAATATGTAGAGACGAAGTTGCTTGAAATTTAGGTCCTTGCTTGAAATTTCTTCATACATAAAAGGGAGTGGTCACAGAACCATTTAGAATTCGAAAAGGAATCAGAGTTCGTAGTGGAATCCAAAAATGAGTTTCTGCCCATAATCCAAACTTGAATGATGAAAGAAATCCATGCCGAAAAGGAAGTTTGCTATGTCTAGCGATGAATCCTCGAACTGGGATTGTTGTGAAAAGGTGAAGACCATAATCCAAAATTAGAAATGAAAATTGAAGTCCAGTATCGATAATAATTTTCGTTTGCTTGAGTCATTTTCTCCGAGATGTTCTGATTGGATTTTGTGTTATTGTAGTTTTTCTTCATTTTGTTCGTGTTTCTTGGGGTTATCAGAATGCGTTGATCGAATAGGTTCTGGGTGCTTCTACTCCGGGGTTCACCAATTATTAGGGTATGACTTGCTAAGATTTGGTGGCTCTTTGTGAGCAAGCAACCCTATATAAGAGGATGATTGGTAATTTAAAGTCCATATTTTGAATGAGTATTTATTCAACCATAGTAATATTCAATGAAGTAAGGCATGTGACAAAAGTGCCTCTTGATGAGATACTCTCTCTTTCGTAAGCGATATTAGTAGTCACGGACCTTTCCGCGCGTTTACCAACCTTGCTGACTCTTCTTATTGCGAAAAATTGCGAATTCGAATTCGGAGTCGCAGCCCTTCCTTGAAATTTACCTCTCTTGCCGAAAGCTGCGTTTTTAAGTTTGGAGGAGTTCTGGAGAGGAGAGTATCTTGAGTGAGGATTTATTCTTTCTGACTTTTTATGATGGTTTTTTAATTCTGACTGAAGAGTACTCACAGGACGGGTTTATATACTATTTCATTTCGACTTATGCCTCAAAATTTTGCTTTCGCAAATTTTAGCATAAGTACGAACATAAATTAAAATTTTTACAAAGTTATAATGAGTTGTATATATAATATATATATAAATATATTATATATATATTGATATAATATATATATATATTATATATATAATATATATATATATTATATATATATATATATATATATATATATATATATATATATATATATATATATATATTATATATATATATAAGAATAAATACTTTTTATTTCCTTGTGAAATCGCACAAAATGTTCCTTGTGAAATCTCACAAAATGTTGATAAAGAGAAATTGAACAGAGATGCTGATAAAGCGAAATTGAAAAGAAATGCTGATAAAGCGAAATTGCAGGGATATGCTGATAAGGCAACGTTGAACAGAGATACTGATAAATCGAAATTGAACAGAGATGCTGATAAAGTGAAATTGAACGGAAATGCTGATGATGCGAAATTCCAGGATGCTGATAAGGCAAAATTGAACAGAGATACTGATAAAGCAAAATTGATCAGAGATTATATATATATTATATATATAATATATATATAATATATATAATATAATATATATATTATATATATATATAATATATATATTATATCATATTTACATATTTATATTGCATATATATATCATATATATATATATATATATATATATATATATATATATAATGGGAAATATTACATAACTCTACAAATT
>JABUQX010053652.1:20000-71093 GCA_015478945.1 Trachelipus rathkii | reverse complement strand
AATTAGCATCCTTCTAAATACTTCTGTTTACTGAAAGTACGATTGCAGTTGAATTCAAACCATTTTTGTCTGATAATTCGAACTACCTAAGCGATTTAAGCTCCCAAAGTGGATTTATCCTAAAAAGTCTTGATTTCGGGAATATCTTGCACGGGTGGGCAAAATACTTAACAAGCTTTACCACTATAAAAGAGAGATATTTTCGAATGTGACAAGCTATGGATGGTAGTATATGTCACTCTTTAATTTCTACTACACCTGTTAGATCCATCCAAAACGAGGCCGATTCGTATCTCCACTGGAATCTTCGTTTCGTTCTTCCCCCATGGTGAGTCCTTTGAAGTTGAATACACAAAATGTGATGCTACTCGTTCTCTTGAAGGAATATTTCATGTCTGCTGCTGATCACCGATTCTGCAGGATACCTCAGAATCCTAATTCTTGGTGTTATTTGCAAATACAGTTTCATAACATCCTTAATTCTCCGTTAACATCTAGCTCCCTTTGCAAAAGGTGTGCTTGTTTTTCTCTTACGAGAAGTTGGTATATACCCTTGGCTTATTCTCCGCTCCCACCATTTGCTTGCGCTATTCCCGTCTCTCTAAAATCTAGCCTCCCTGCTGTCTTTTTTCTTTTTTTTAAAACAGTTGTCACCACCACTCTTTTCTCTCACTGGCAGAGCCCTAATTTATTCAAGGAGGGGGTGTTTTGCACACCTTCTAGATATTTCATTCAACTATTCAAACACGCAAGATTGAACACCAGACGCAGGCTTAAAGTTGGAGAGTGATATTAAATTCAGCAGGAAACAACAGAAGATGGAAAGAGAATTCCACAGTAACAGAGGTGGCAGGAAAGAAGGAAGCATCGCAGCGGACTAGCCTCTGGAGTTACCAATATCAATACAAAACTCATGCCGCTGACACAGCACCCCTTGTGCCTTACGAGGGTTCGTTCGTAAAATGGTAGTAGTGTGGTTACGCGAGGTATTATGCTCCCTCGAGCACCTCCGCTACTCCTGCGTTACCTATATAAAAGAGATAAATAGCACCAACATCTCGCGCCACACGATAGAGGTCAAGTGACTGGGAAAGTACTGAACAGTTCCATAAGCCTTTTTGGCCTTTTGATCTCGACACTATCCAAAAGCCGGGTGAAACCTAGAGCCCCCCTAGATAATGAAGAGCAGTATATACACATAACAAGGGACGTGGATGAGGGTCCCTTGTATAGCTGAAGCAATCTTGAGGAAGAGGAATAAAATCTCGCAGCCTAATACAGAAACTCCCAGATTGTTGATGGCCGCTTAATATGCCCGTTGTGATTGGTGAGGTTTTCCAAGACATTTTTTTGTTTAATGTTAAGCCAAGGATGTTTTTATATTGTCAACAGAGAGACGAGGTAGAACCGTCGAAAAGAGATGAGGAAATATTAGAAGGTTCATAGAGGAGGGAATTTGTAGAAGTTGGGTTTTAAGAATTAGAATTTCAACGAGGTTGAGACAACTACCCACCAGGAAATTGCTATCCAGATCAGCGAGAAAGAATCGAAGATTAAGACGAGAGGAATTCTAGAAGTAAAAAGAGGATGAAGCCAGAATTGAAGGGATGAGTGTGAGAATGAAGGGATTCGAGTCATTCGGGTCCTTACGAGTGGATAGAGTTAATTGTGCAGGTGAGAAGATGATTTTAATGAAAAGTAGGAATAAAGTAGGGAGATAAGACAGAACCCCTAGGAACACCACTACTTATGATAGAAAAAAAGAGAGGTCGCCCCATCAACAATTCACCTGATATTGAGCGATTTGAAAGAAACTAGACATAAGTAACAAAGAGAAGGGAGGAAATCCCAAAGGAGGGGACTGGTAGTGCAGCGACGCGTATGCCATACCGGTTCAAATGCCGTTGGATATGTCAAGCTCCACCAGCCAAGTCTCCCCGTAGTTCCTAAGGGCGGGAAAACCATAAATCAGTTTAGATAGGAAGTATATCGTCCAGTAGGACCTCGGACGGCTGCCGAATAAGGCCGTAACAGGCGATCAAAGAAGAATGTGATATGAGTTTCAGATGATCTAAGATAATGAAGAGGTTGAAAAGGATTTCAGAGATCCTATGATAGAATACATGTGAAGCTATACTGCGAAGTTTAGAAGGTTATTCAGAGCCGGTTGCCTTTTTGGAATTAGCTGGCATATGCCGTGCTTCCAACACTGAGGGAAAGTTTAGTATTGAGACAAGAGAATATAGTGAACGAGGGGCGGGGTCAGCAGGGAAAGCCACACTCCTTCAAAACTCGGAAAGGAATTGCCAACCGGGCCACCCGCCTTCCTAACGTTCATAGAGTTCAGGAGCCCCATGCACCTGACCAAATGTAATCACAAGCAAAGGCATAGGACCACCTGAGAGAAGGAGGAGGAAGAGTGAAGTGCCACAGTAATTCGTCTAAATGAGTTGGTTAGAGGGAAAATAGATGAGGCTCCGAAGGGGACTTTGGCCTTTTCAGTTGTGAAGGCAATTATGCAAACAGTCAGGAACCATCAGATCGAATAAGATGAGGAAAGACAGATTTATTACAGAAGTTGTTAGAGGAGTTTTTGGCAATGGGCCACAAATTTTTATCAGTAAGGACAATGCAAGGAGTAGTGCAAGCTTTCGTTTCATGAAAGCCCGCTTTGTTCGACGAGGAGTACTGCAACGACTTCTAGCTGAATGAAAATTGAGGAGAGAGACAGGCACGCCTAGCTCCAAATGGGCCAGAGAGCAAGCACGATCGAACATGGGCATTATGAGAGAGAGAAAAGATTTAGATCGAAGAAGGAATGACGCTTGCTCATGGCCCGCTAGTCAACGATTACAGCTCTCACCTTATCGACAGAAAGCGAAGCGTCACCAGAGTCAAGCAGTTCATTTCATTGTAGTTATGTAGTGAAGTATGTAAGGCGACGCAAAGGCCCCCCAATCGGCAGCGCAGTCAAAAGTTGCCAGAAAAAGCACATAGGGCAGGGATGGAGCTGTTATAGAGAAAGTATTAAAATTGAAAGATATAAGGTTGTTGGTCAGATTTACCGATTAGGAGCGAAGTCGGTGTATTTTAAAGAGAAAAAGGACTAGTGGTTAAACATAGGTTCAAGTGTGTTCAAGAATTGGTGGGGCGAGTCCCGGAATGTGTGTGGGCTGCTTTAAGTAGTTGCTCCAGTCGTTAAGAATGCTTGAATGCATTCGGCTCTACCTCTCCATCCTAAATCAGTTTTTCATGAGACGCGCACTTCCCAACCACTTCAGTGGCCTGACGGATTGTAGCACCTTGAAGAAGAGTGCCTCTAAAGTAAGATTTGGAAGTACTAGGAAATTATAATTCCGATTAGACAATAATTTGCCCCATGGCGTGACCAAGTATAGCAGTCTCGTCAGAAGTAGTTAGAATTCAAAAAAGGCGTTTCTAAAATCTGTTTTCTGGCTCTACAGAATGCGATTCAACTGTCTAAGTCAGAAGAGCGCCACAAGGGGCACTAATTAACTAAGTCGCCAAAACGAAGAAAGTAGATAGAAGTCCTTGTCAAAAGGCATAATCCATTCCTGTCTCAACTTGCGTAGAGTTACACAGTGGACAATTATACCATCTAGACCCATGTTTTACTAGAACGGACCTAAAACACAGGGGGACCAGTTAGATGAGCGAGCATCTGAACGCCAATAACTCTCCGCATATCCGTCCCCACCCCTCATGCGTTTCTGAAATTTTTAATATGGCAGCAGGATTAATGGACTATAAGGTTGCCCTTTTCTCGAATTCTTATTCCTTAACCAAACCAACTTTCTAGTATGTTCATTTTTAATTCAGCATTCTACGCTTCAGCGCGCCCCCAAGAGGCGTGTTAAAACCCATAACTTATTTCTAAAACAGCAATGGTATCGCTGCACGAGCCAAATTTTCTTCGGCTAGCCTCCACTCCCCGTAAAAAACAAATCCTTCTATGTTGGAACCCTTCTCTTCATCATGTGGGGGATTAACTATCAAAATGAAAATCGCTGTTATGCAATGGTAGCCAAAAATGGACCTAACCTCTCTTCTTTTCTCATGTGAGTACCTCTTTCGTGATATCTACATTCCACATAATGGACCAACCTTGCCCATACAGAGGGCTTTGAAATTGCTATCCTGCTCTATCCGACTATGAGGCATATTAACAAAGGAAATAAATTATTAAAGAAAGACCGAGCAGTTTAGGTGAGTTGTCATAACCTCTCACAACGATCGCAAGTTCGACTTACACGAGAAAGGTTTTAGGTAAGATACTTGCACGCCCCTCCAAATATATGCGACCACACCAAATTCCAATCCCATCACTAAGCTAACTATCATCCGCTTCACAAGACCCTCCCATCTGCAAACAATATATTGTGTTTCGTACCGCCAATTTATAAAGCTCGCAATCATATTTCGTTATATCTTCAATTGATTTGATCTATCCCGAACTTTATATCACCCATTGGACCGTCGAAATCATTATGCTCCTATACTTTGGTTGATGCCTCAAACTCAACTTCTAAAAGATTTTATCTCACATATACATTATCTGAATTCTATCCCAACGCCTCTTAGCAAACTTTCTATTTTCTTGTATACTAATCACAAGAAGTGCAGTATTCTTTTTACAAAGCATTTTATGGATTTTTGAATTATCTAAATATAAAGAACTACTTCTTAAATATGGTTAAGTATAATAAATTTAATATAGTTTATTATTTAATATTTGACTGAAAATTCATAGTGATATCGTCAATATTCATATAAGTTTATCCTCTTTGAACATATATCATAAAGATATGGAATATAGGAGGCCAGAGAACAGCCAACAGCATGGAGTTAGAAAAAGAATTATTTAAACCATAGTTTGGACCACAGCTTCATTTGCGAGACCAGTGTTTAGGGTAAGGTCCTGCTACATTGACTAAAAAAAGGTACAATAACAAATGTAACCGAACATAAATTCTAGACGGATAAATGATCTCAATATCATCTCTAGTACTCATCTCTTATTTTTATTTCTCTTTCATTGACAATCATGTACTTCTCGGAGGATATTATAATGCTCTCTTCATGAGTTTAGTCTACAAACAATCTGGTTGCGCCTCTAAAAATATTGACTTGTCGATTATCCTTTAATGAATTCATTATTTAATAAGATTTGTATCTCTTATATATACTAATTGGTTACAATAGAATTTCTTGAGATGGAAGACATGTGTTTCATATCAGAGCGGCCGTACTGGCAGAGAAATGATTCATTAAAATTCTTTGAAAACCTTAACATAAATTCAGAGTAACGTCATGTATTACTGCAAGTTAGCGAACTTTAATTCTGGCTGTATTTTATTTAGTTTCTACTGAGCCATGGTCGAATTTGATTAAATTTTGTGCCGCAATTGAATCCTTTATTTTGATGAGAACTCGCTGACTCTTGTTTTTGAGTCTCGAAGATAGTCCAACAATCATTTCTAATAGTGAATTAGAAGCGAACGGGTTGTTTTTAAAAGGTGTTCCAAAATCACTCTAAGATATTTAAGGAAACAGACTCTAATATTCTCTAATATAGCAACCTAGTCCTCTTTCCCTTGATCACAGGTGAACGATCATACTGGGAAATTAAGGTTCTATTTCGACCTAACAATTCCAATTAAATATCGTCTACTCAGTATTCCTAGTTATGACAGATTTCAGTGAGATCAGAGCACGTCACAAAAAAAATTGACTTCTGAACATAATTGTACAATTACGGTTCTCAAATTTGACTAACTCAGAGGAAACAAAAGACTCACTGAATGAGTAATCTTAACACATTCGTATTCGGTAGGAGAAAGCAACTTGGATGATTATTTGAATTTAAGGGTTAGCAATTTAATCTGAATACTTTAGTTTTGATTACCCTCAATCATACATTTTCTTTCAAAAATAATATCTCTTGAAGTAATTTCCTGGGGGAATTGAGTAGTGTGTATAAGCGAATAGAGACCTTTGAATACTCAGTATAGCCGTAAAAAAAAGAAGAATTTCTCAATCCGTGAACGACACACAGATTTTGGGAAGATCATCCGATCTACCATAATCTCTCCTGTAAAAGGTGTACTATATCCATCCATATGATTTATTTCGTTCATTTTCCCAATATATTACAGTATCTCTGCATATAATTTCTCCGGTTTGTTCATTCATTTTTATTGGACAGATACTGCTGTGTGGTTCTATTAAGCTGAATTGGGATCCTTTATATAACCTACTTAACCATCATTTTCCTTTCTACATTTTCCTATGCTTTTATATTGTTGGATGTGGTCTGCTTATATGATATATTCTTAAACTCCGGATTGTACTTTTAATTCCTTTCCGATAGAATTATAATTACTAGATTGCTAAAAGTCGTTCGGTTTATGCTACAGTTTTGCTCATGTGAGATAATACAAATATCGATGTAATCCCAAAACCACCATCTAGGATTAAAGGATATGACCGAATTGCGTTCAGACAGTTGATTTCGAGCTTTGAATATATCTCACTAAATAACGAGAATAATCATTTTTAATATGCTAGATTTCGATTGCCTCTACCTTAAATTACTATCACTTAACCTTTCAACGGCATTAGTCAACTTCATTATTCTTTTATGATTTCGGGCAAAGTTATTAAATGATTCATAACATCATTAAGTTTCAAACGACATTTTCTAATCGCATTCGGAGTTTCCGAGTGCTTTCTAGCCTTATTCAGTAATTTTTAAATATTAGCGAATGTCGAAAGTCAATGCGTTAAATTATTTAAAAACATGCGAATATTATTATATTTAATACTATATATTACTATATATATATATTATATATATATATATTATATATATATATATTATATATAATATTATATATTATATTATTATATATAATATAATATATATATATATAATATATATATTATATATATAATATGTTTATATGTATATATTCTATTATATATAAATTTAGTATTATTACTATTATAATAATATTGAATATACATGATATAAATTAGCAACTTATGGAACTATATATTATGTATATTATCTTTATCCAAACAAAGTATATATGTTGTGATTAATTATACTATGGATATATATATATATAATTAGTGAGTATACTATACCTCATATGTGTGTGTGTGTTGATGGTGTGTGTTGTAGTATAGTGTTAGTTGGTTTGGCTAGGTCTTAGTCATATGTGTTGTTGTGTGTGTGTGTGTGTGTGTGTTGTGTGTTGAAAGGATACAGCGTCAAAAAGGCACAGTATTTTAATATTTGTACGATATATATATTAGATATAATATATATATATATATATATATATATATATATAATATATATATATATATATATTATATTACGAGCAGTTACAGAAGATATATATATATATATATATATATATATATATATAATTATATATATATACAAAGGTGGCACCGTTAATGAGAAAGTTAACGGCGCGTTAATTCTTAATCGTTAACAAACAAAAATTAACCGGCGCGTTATCTTTAAATGCGTTTATCGGTAAAGAATGTAAGGGAAGTTAACGTTAATCGTTAACGTTAATCGTTGCTCAAAATATGGTAGGAATAGTAATGTAATTTTTCATTAAATTTTTCACAAATATTTATAAAGATTTCAATGAAATAATATAATAATTAAAATAAATAATTAATAATAATAATAATAATATAATAAATTAAATAATTAATAATTAATAATAATAATAATAATAAATAATTAATTATAATAATAATAATATATATCCCTAACAATATTATAAAAATGTTAAGCCTATCTGACTTAAATAATTTAGACTTTGACGTAGCAATTTTTGCCGCTTGAGAAAGAATACTTCCAAAGCGTAATACCTTAATTAATACTTTTTTTTTATATGATATTCACCACTCACGGGCAGGGCCCTTTTTTCAGGAGGGGGCGCAAAAAAATAAAATAAATAAAAAAATGCAAAAAGAAAAACAAAATTTAAAATAAATGGAAAGTAAACCCAACCTGTCCCTTAGCTAACGCAATTCCCTCAGGTGGGCGTAGACGCGGGACTTAAATATGAGGAAAAATTGAAGTATTGCAGGGAAAATAGAAGAGGGAAAGGAGTTCCACAAAACAGATTGTGCGGAAAGAAAAGTACCAAAACGAGTGATCCTGAGTCTAAAAAATATTCACACAATTTCAGAGAAGAACAAGGCACCTCTTATGTATACGAGGGCGACGCAGTGGGGGATTAATGCGAGTGGTCAATTCTCTTCGAGCCAACCTACCGTTAAAATACCTATAGAAAAGAGATAGGGCACCAACGTCAGGTCGCAGAGAAAGAGGGTCAAGGGAAGTACAGAAAGTATGGGACAGTTTATAAGCCTCTTAGCCTTAGCTTCAACTCGTATCCAAAAGGAGCGGTGGAACTGATCCACCCCAAAATGTGGGAGTAGTATTCCATACAGGGGCGAATAAAGACCTTGATATAACTGGAGTATCTGAGCAGAAGAAAAAAATTTCACGCAATCTAGCTTTTTTTGAGGCCATTTTAGCAAACCGATGTGGTGTGAGGTCTCCAAGACAATTCCTATTTATGTTTTTGTCCAAGAATGTTTATTGTTGTTTACATCTAAGAACATTAGGGCCGTCAAAGGGGATAGGAAAATTGGAGTGTTTTGAGAGGGAGATATGAAGAAATTGGGTTTTTAAAGAGTGAACTTCACAAGATACTGTTACCCCACTTAAGAAATTCCCGACCAAATCGGCAAGAATTGAATCAAAAAGCTGTAGACGAGAGGCAAACTCTAGATACAAACGAGGGAGCACAATTGAAATGAGTGGAAGAATGAAGAGTTGAGTCATCGGCATAAGAGTGAACAGAGTTAGAAGTGCAGCTAAGAAGACGTGATGAAAGAGTAGGAATAAAGTTGAGGAGATAAACAGAACCCTGAGGAACACCACAATTAATAAGAAAGGGGAAGAGGTTGCTCCATCAACAAGAGCTCAAATGGAACGAACTGAAAGAAAACTAGACAGAGTAAGCAAAGCGAAGGAGGAAATACCAAAAGGAAGTAGCCTAAAGAGTAGGCGACGCATGCCATACGCCTGTCAAAGCTTTAGATTGTCAAGGCGCTACCACACAAGACTCCCCATGGCCCTAAGGGCAGAAGACCATATATCAGTGAGATAGGAAAGGATGTTCACCAGTTGATCTGGAAAGTCGAAAGCCATTATGACGATCTGAAAGAAGGAATGAGATTCTATATGATCGAGAAAATGAGAGTTAAGGAGAGTTTCAAAGATAGTTAGAAGGATCGAGCGGCTACCATGCGTAGGCAGTATTTCATTTAGGGGGGCAAAGGTGAGCGATATATATATATATATATAATATATATATATATATAATAATAATATAGAGAGGTATAAAAATATAAATAAACTTTATGGTATTTAAATTATATCTTTTCTATAATTTATATATATATATTATATATATATATATATATAGATATTATATATATATATATACTATATTATATATATATATATATATATATATATATATATATATATATAATATAGTATATATTATATAATATATATATATATATATATATATATATATATATATAATATCATATATATATAGTGATAAATTGCTTTGACGCAAAAACAGATATTTACACAGCTAGTTTGGATTTCAACCAATATTAAAACGAAACACATTAAAAGACAACAGTAGAATGTGGGTATATAAGACACCAATGTGGAGGAAGAATTACTTAATTATGAAGCAAATGAATGTATCTTTTTCAGTTTTCTACTAATAAACCCTTAAAAACGTCGTCTGGAACACATATAAGGTTCATTTTTTTATTTCGCCAAGATTTAGGGGGGCAAGTGTCCCCCTGTATACGCCCATGGCGGCTTCTTTTTTTTGGGATTGGTTGAATAAAAGCGCGCTACCAGCATTGAGGAAAAGTATTATTTTTTTTGTATTAAGGTTTTTATTTATATTAAAAGGGGAGTTTGGGGAAAAAACCGGGAGGGGGGGGGGGGGACCCAAGCACCAATTCAGAAGCCACTCCCTCAAACACGAGAGTAATGCCAGTCTGGGCCACTGGCCTTTCCAGACGTTCATAGATCTCAGTATCTCATGTACCCGATCATGAGTAATGACAGTTAGAGACATTGGACACCTGAGAGGGGATAGAGCAGGAGGAGGGGAGATGGAATCGTCCAGGGTGGAATTAGATGAAAAAAGAAGACCAAAGAGATTAGCCATTTCAGAAGGAGTGTTAGCAACAGAACCGTCAGAACGGATAAGAGAGGGAAAGGCAGATTTACAGAAGTTATTGGAGACGTTTTTGGAAAGAGGGCCAGAAAATTTTCTATCAGAAGGAGAATCAAGAGGGGAAGCACACTTCCTTTAATAAAAGTACGATTAGTCAGTCGAATAATATCCTTGCATCGATTCCGCAGAGCAAAAATTAGTTTAGAAGTTAATAAAACGAGAGCTCTTCCAAGCCCTATCTTAATAGTATATTATTGTAAAAATAATAGGATACCAACTTACAGTTTTAATATATGTATATTTTTTTTATAAATTACAACGCTTATTAAGCCTACTTCTTATATTTTTCACTAGTCACAAAAGAAGCAAGTTCAAGTAACGAACGAAAGAGGTTAATGACTCATTGAACGGGCAACAGTCACTATCTTTTTTTATCTTCAGCGAACATAAGATAATGAGAATAAAGCATGTCAGAATCCATCCAAGGATAATAACCGTGTAAGATAAACAAATTTTGAAGCCATTGAGAGGTACCGGTGTAGGCAGATTTATTGTCCGCGAGAGAGAGTGTGATTTCTGTTATTCGAAATCGAATTCTAATACAATTTAAATATCTGCTAAGAAAATTAAATTTTTAATAAGACTCGTAGTATCATGAGTAACGGTTAACGGAAGTAGGGGAAATTTTAACTCGTTTATACGTTAGTGTGCAAAATTCATCAAAATGTTAACTCTGTTATATTTAGTCCTGCCATTACTCTTTTCAAATTCAACGAAAAGCGTTATTTAAAAGTATATTAGCGAAAAAAATTAACGAGTTAATTAACGGATTAATCGCTTTAACGTGTTAATGCCCACCTTTGTGTATTATATATATATATAATATATATATATATTATATGTATATATTTGTATATATAATGATTCATCCTTAGTTATACTCATATATTATTATATATATATAGTATATATATGCTTTTTCATATATATATATTATATTTATATATATATATATATATGATGATATATACTATATATATAAAATATAACATATATTTTATTATATATAAACGACCATCTTATTTGTATGTTATATATTGGGGTCTTTTCTTATATATTAAACTAATTATCTTTGTGTAAATTCTATATACATATATATATAATATTAAAGGGTCTATATTTATATACTATATATAATATTGAATTTATATATATATCTTATATTAAATAATTATATTTATGTGTGTGCTGTGTGTGTGTGTTGTGTTAAATCTTTGAAGGGAATGTGTGTCTGTTGTTGTTGCTTTCCATGACAAAAGAATCCGATTATTCATCCTGAATTGTAGCTTTTAAATAAAGTGTGTGTGTAAGTGTGTGTGTTGTATGTGGGTGTGTGTGTGTTGTAATTATATTCTTTTTCACCCTCGATTTCATTAATATTCAATGATTCAACATGGAATTGTATTTCATAAGTTCTCATAATTTATAATCTTTTTTCTTGTGATTTTACAATATTTGAAAGATATGTATTACAATGGATATAAAATAATAAAACTGTGAACATATGCAATAAATGTTTTTATATATGCTAGGTTAGCTTTCTCAGGAAAAATAAACAAACGAGTGGATGTTGGGCCAGACTTTTGTTTACCAGTGGATATAGATCAACATGTAGATTTGCGAGACATAAGCTGTGTAAGTCTGTAGGTTCTATATGACCGCTAGCCCAGTGCCATAGAGAGAACAAATGACGACTGAGATGTAGATTAGGTGAATAGTGCAGGCAGAGGGAACCTCCTTCATCAATGAGCAGGAGGTATGTGAATTGAAGAGTCCATATCAGGAAGAGCAGTGTCCACTTGGATTAATTCGCAGATTGAAAAAAATTATGGAAAAGATGCCGATGCCGCAACAATTTGTGAGTTGCTACGACGCAAAAACATCTCTCAGATTCCAACCATCATTTGCACAACGAGAGCAGAGCGACGATGTCGAGTGACAATGCACTACCCCAGATGCGTGACAGGCCATAACTCCTGATGCCAAGAGCGAACGACACCCTATAAAGATCAAACATAATTACGTGGCTGAACAAACCATTCATAATCTCGCTCAGAACAACAACACCCAAACCCCGTTAGAAGCTTGTTTACAAAACACGAGACAACAAGCATCTATGCTACGAACCCTAGCCAATTGAAGATCGGCTCCACACGAGAAAAATACACCCAAAACACCAAGACATATTAAGGGACAGTCGAAGGTTTGCAGCTATGTGTTTTCAAAAGAAGTTGTTTATAGCTGTGTGAAAGATTATGTTGAGAGTAGAAAGATGAACAAACTGAGTTTTTGGAAGTAATTGAAAGCAGCCTTGATCTCATGCCAAAAGAAATTGAGAAAGATCAGATTGCCTAGTTGTCCGAGGGGTGTCCCCTAAGCGTGAGGCTAATTTGTTGTTGAAAGACAATTCTATCAAAATTGACGAGAGTATGCAGGGTGAGTCGTCGGCATAGGAGTGGCCCTATTGTGAATGGAAAGCTAATAGAGAAGAGGGTTCCTTTATTGAAAAGTAGAAGAGAGTTAGGGATAAAACAGAACTATGTGTTGCCACCACTATTTATAGATTTGAAGGATGAGCGTTGGTTATTCACCAAAATCACCGAATTGAAAGAGGTATCAAGATAACAAGAAAGACTTAGAACAGAAGATCTCCCAGTAGAGAGCATTCTGCAAAGGCAGTACTGGCATCACGAGATAAGATTAAGAGGAGTTGAGATTTCATTCAAATCTTCTTGCATAGGATAGATTCCGAAAACCATATATAGCTTAAGCCAAAGAAGCTAGAGAGAATTCGGCGACCCAATGGCTTAGAGGGTTTGAGATTTGTTCCCCTTCTATTGATACGGGAGCACCTTTCCAAAAGCATAGAAAAGGAAGGTAAAGTAGAAAAGGGCAGAGTTCGGAATAATTATACAAGCAGAATACAAGCTGAAAGCACAAGTTTAGAGAAACTATAGGACGGGATTTTTACCATCAGAACCGTAAGAGCCTTCTTATTGTTTAAGCTCTGAAAAAACAGGATAAATAACACCTTTTTGAAGAATACAATATTGCATTAAATATGTTGGAGGGGAGGTGCGAGAAAGAACTAATAACCGGAATCGTCTAAGGTTGAATAATAGAAGCAAAGGTTTAGAAAAGTTCAACTTTAATTGAAGATAAACGGCAGTTATGTGGACGGAAAATAATAGAAAGGGGAAGACGCAAAGTTAAGAATTAACATTTTTTTGAAAAAAATGTCAGGAAGGATATGAGGAAAAGGAACCAGTAAAATTGTTGCATTTTCTACAAGAAAAGATTTTTTTTTTAGTGTTATGGAGAATATGTTTTTTTCACGATTTTGGGATGGAATAAGTTGAATGAGTTTCTGGAATTTAAAAATGCCAGTAATTCGCTAAAGCAGCGTTCATGTGGCTAGAGCACAGCCAGGCATAGTTAAAAAACCCAAAGTTATCTAGGTTTAGTTGAAGAGTAAGATCATTGAGTGCCACCACTTGATGCCAGAGATGATGCGTTTACAGGAGGGGAGTTGATGTTTCAAGAAAATGAAAATTAGATTTAAGCCGAGAAGGTTGCAGAAATTTATGAAGAAAGGAGACCGTACCAAAACAGGCCGGCCAATTTTCAGTTGACGGCACCAAACTCACATCCCCGGGAGACGTCCAATGGCCTTTGAATGGTGATAAGAAGCCACCCCTAAGGCTTCTCCGAGACTAATCGGTGGGAATTGCTTATTATTATACCTTTTTCTTTTCTGTGAGGTACAGTGTTGTCTGTAATTGTATTTTATGGTGTGTGATAAGGAGATCTTACTCCAATGTAAGAAGAATGTGGATATAAGCGCAAAAGGGGTAGAGAAAACCATTGAGCACTGGAGTGCCAATGGGATGTACTCTAAGACTCCATATATGCCCATTGGTGGTAATCTCAACGCATTCAGCGGAGCGTCATACTTTCCTATATTCTCATTAATATATATATATAATATATAAGTATAATATATAATATATTAATATATGATTTATAAATATAATATATATAATATATTATATATATATATATATTAATATATATATATATTTAGTTGCGGTTTAGCGGTGATGCGTAGTATATTTTGCGTACAAATTTTGAAGTTACGGTACTGCGGATTATTGCGCTGTGGTTCGCTTACTCGGTGCAGGTTAGATATGCGGTGCGTGTGGCGCATATGCAATTAGAGCGGATGCGGTTCTGTCTCTCGTGCGGCGCAACGTAGCAATGATGCGGTGGTGCGGTTGCAGGTTACTGTTATTTAGTGTTGCGACCCTCCGCGGTGCGGCAAGCTGGAGGTGCACGTGCGCAAAGAATTGCCCGGAGCTCGGCCAACAATATATAATATATTACCTAAGCTATATAATATATATATTTGTACTATTTAATATTTTAGGTGTATTTGGTGTTAGGATACCTGTATATAAAAAATCTTACCTGTATCTATATGAAGCACTTATCATGTGTTCTCACTTAATATACGATTCATAATACATGATAAAGTGATACTATATATATATAATATCCTTTTTCACTTGAGTCAGAATAGGTAGAACTATAAATAGTTTTTATAATATATATATTTATATATATTAATATATATATATAATTATTTAGTTAGATATATATATATTATATATATGATAATATACTATTTATATATAATAATACAGTATATATATATAATATATAATATATAAATTTATTATATATTATATATTAATATATAGTATATATTTAATATATATATATAATATATATATAATATATTATATAATATATATTATATAGATTATTATATATTATGATATATATTATATATATTAATATTAAATATATATATAGATATATATTATATATATTATATATATATTATATATAAATAATATTATAATAATATAATTTATACTATAGTATATATATATATATAATATATATATATATATATATAAATATCGATATTAAGTAATGTTAGTATATTTTAATTAAAACATTAATAGATTTTATATGATTCAGGTGAATTTAAATGTTTATATACTATACCCTTTAGTATATAAGTATTAATAATATATATAAATAAATTAAATATAATACATAATAAATTAACTATTTGACTATATATTTCCAGTGATATTTCGTAAGTATAATATGTACTGAGTTATATGTATAAATAATACTCTGAGCTAGATATATAATATATTATATTATACTATATAGACTTACTAATATATATATTGATTAGTCATATTATTTTAAGTAATTATTTATATTTGTTTCATATATATATTTATTTATCTATAATATTGTGAATATATAAGATCATAGCAATTATACATGTATGATAGAAAACTATTATATTAATAAATATTATTATGATATAACTCTATAGTATAATAATATAAATATCTCATATTCCAGTTAAAATAGAATATAACTCAGTCAATATAACTATAATTAATTGTTATATAATAGGTAAAAACAATTTCGCACAGAATTTCCGTAGCAGTTAGTAAAGTAACGTATACGTATTTTAGTAATATATATTATTCTATATATCTAATAATATATTACGTATATATATATAAAGTTATTATTTAATTTATATATAGATATGGTATACTAAGTATATATATGGGTCTGAAATAAATATAACGTAGTATACTATATATATTTATTTATATATATATATAAATATCATCCTAAATATACATATCATATGATAAGTTAAGAATATATTAATATAGATACTATATTAATATATTATATATATATTCTATTAGATTTCTATATATATATAATGAGTAAGGACATAAAATAATAAAATTTAATTATTAGATGTTATATATTATATATAAAATAGTGACTAGATAATTATATATAGTAATATAAACCCAATAGCATAACCTATAGTTTTCTATAATTATATAGTGTCATTATAACATGTAGAGAGAAGAACACAACGTACCTTACGAACACACACATACACACCATATATATAATGCTAAACCACACACTATATAATACCATTATTATTAATATATATATATATTTTATAATATTGATACTATTAGAATATTAGATAAAGCAGTAAAAGAATAATACTTTAGACCAAGGATAAAAATTATAAATAGGATAGAGTCCTTGATAAGAACAGAGTGAAAAAGAATGCATCAATTAGGAAAAATAGTGAATACAGAAGAAAAATAAATAGACCTAATCTAAGTTATGAGAAAGAGGACTTTTACATGAATTAACAAGGAAGATATATGAGATAGGGCTAGCGGGTGATGAGGATTATGCATTTACAAGATATGTGGTAAGGTACATAATAAAAGAACACCACGAGGATTGGTGGAATCGAGAGGTAATGATTATAATATGTGGAGGACGGTGGTGAAGATATAACCACAAAAATGAGAAGAGCGTTAAAAAGGAGAACGGTTCAATCAAGGCAAAAATATGTATGAGGCCAGAAATAGGGCAGAAATATAGTGAAATGAAATGCAAAGAAAGGAGGCAGCAGGAAGATGGCTAGTAAGGAAGCTAGTGCATAAGATGCATCAAGTGTAAATAATAATATAATTATCTCTAATGCTGAAAGTAAGGTAGATGCAAGAAATTAAGAACACAGGTAAGATAATAAGGAATGAAAAAGATAAAATTTAAAAAGAGGATATCAAATAGGAAGAAAGCCGCGTGTGAACTAGAGGTACCAGATATAAATAATTAGATTGTACGGGGGAATAGTTTGATGACGTTACTAATATTTGGAAAGCCGAGCGTAAGGGAAGGAGATTAGGAAGGGTAACGTTAGGATTGATTGTGTTCGGGAAGAAACGACGTATATGCTAGACTGCAAGACTAAAAATCACGAAATAATGTGGATTGAACTAGAGTAGTGACAAATATTTAGTTTCATCCGGTTGGATAGGAACCTACTATCTATAATTCTGGTGTATTTTCCGGGACTAGCCAAATTTTCGACATGGAAAAATGTTGAAAGGTCTATATATGGGTTTGATATTATTACCCAAAAAGGAACCTATGCCCTGTAGCATACATCGCTGCCAGACGTATACATTTTGATAGGATGGGTTAGTGCAGCTTAAGGTATAGTAGGTCTGATAGTATGTGTTAGGTTGGTTAAGTTAGGTTAAAGTGGTAGAGTAGCTATTGCCGTATTCGGCCCATAAGGCTTAGGTTTAGGCCTAGAGTTGGTCTAAGAGCTCCCATAAGCTCGTACTCGCGTAACATACGGTTACGCTCATACAGGGTGTAGCGTTTCAGGCTACTGAGCGCTTAAAGCTACTGTCAATACGCGCAGGTAAACGTTCACGCATAACGGAGACACGATATCAGATCTCGATTCGACGAAAACTTACACAAAATAAACCAGCCTCTTTTTTGGGCACATCTTCAATCATTGACCTCGTTCTAATCATTTTCACAGTTGTCGACCATTTCTAAGTACTAGCTTCATCATACTCATTTGCAAACTACAATTAATTCCATAATATTAATCATGTCTCCTCATTCTTTCTCTACATCATCCCTACATCTACTACTACTCTCCTACTCTGCGTCTCTCTCTCTCTCTCACTCCTTCAAGCCTTGATATGATAGTACTATTCCTTAGCGAATATATATAATGTAAAAAAATATTATAAAGATACATGCCAGAATGCAACCCATAAACACCCATATATTTGCTCTAGATGAAAAAATTCTCACTTTAAATGTTGTGAGAAAGAAGTCCGGATGGTTATATAACTTTCAAATAAGCAGAATATATATCCTTTTTAATCCATAGAATAAATTTAAGATGGATAGTTTATCAAATAATTGTTTCAGTTTTATAAAGCCAAAAAAATTACATTTTGAGACATGTATAAACATTGGTTTAATATTTAAATATTGTATAATAGGAAAACATGACATAAAATACCATATACAATTATAAACTATGATTAATGTGAATCAACCATGGTTTAGGTTAAGTAATGTGAATTAATTTATCTATTAAACTATTGATGTATAAACCCTATTGATAGTACTATTATTAATATAGTGACTCATGGTTGAGAATATTATATTATGTACTATTTTTCTCAGTCTGATGCAAGTAACTAGTATTATTTAAGACTGATAACTACAAACAATAACCAAATCATAAGTGGGCAGGATTTGAAAATTGTTAAGCTAAATGTAAGTATATTATGATAATAACTATATATCTATGACTATTTAGAGAGATGAGTAGAGTGAGAGAGAGATATAGAGATTGATGAATGAGTAGATAGAAATGGAGACAGAAGAAGGAGCAGCGAGATGATATAGGAAGACTAAGAACGACGAGAGTAAGAGATGTAAAGAGAGGAGACCGATGACTGAGAAGAATATTTGAGAGTACCAAGAAATTGAGTTAGAGGTTGAGCGAAGAGATGATACGTCGTGACACGAGAACTTTGTGCTATGTAAAACGGTCGGTATTAGCGAAAAGGCAGCGGCGAGACCCAACAATTTATCATGTACCTGAAACTGAAAAGAGCTCTTTTAAGACTATTTTCCTAAGATTAAACAACAAACTCATGAATGATTAATTAGTTTTTGAATTTTCTCATTCATAAAAGTTCCAGCAAGCTACTCAAGTTTTTTTAGTCTATATAATAGAGCTTATATCTGATTGTTGTAGTAATTTAATATGAAGCGCTTTTGTTACAAATAAAGACTCGTCTCACACATGTAGCTATCCATTAATATTAGTAGGTAGAAAAAAATAATCTGAGGTTTGTACAATTCGAGTTATATTATTGCGTTGATGCGGAAATGACATAGATAACTGAATATATGATATGAATAATGTGAGATTGATATCTCGAAATCAAATTAGTGTAGATGACTGTCCTATGTTTAAAGTAAAGGAAATGAATCTCTAAAGCTAACCCTAGTAAATTTAGAACATGTGAGAATTAATAACATCGAGCCAAGCGAATTACCTACTTTTACTCTATCAATCACAATGTTTAGGAAACGTGTAGTATAGTCACAAATTTGCAAGATCGGGCGTACGATAAATCTTCTTATCTCGTTATCCTCTCTCTACTCTACTCGCCTATGCTCTTCATCATCTCATCCTCTACAATCTAGCCTACTCTAATATTTGCGTCGGGTAACTTCATCTCTCTCTTCATCTCTCTCTCTCTCTCTGGTTTCAATTGGAAATTGTATTTTTTTTCAATTACTTGCACTAGATTCAGAATAATGATAACTAATTCAAAAGTTGATTTGGTTCTATTTTTTTAATAAGTCTTAAGTTAATAATATATAATATTAAATTTATAATATATAAATATAATATATATTAATTATATATATAATAATATATAAATATATATATATATTAATTATGTTATTTTATGATTATTGTATATATATTAATAATTAATAGTAATATAATACTAATATTATATATAATTTTATATATATATATATTATATATATATATATTAATATGAATATTTAATATATATAATAATTATAATTATTATTAAATAATTTATAATATATATTAATATTATATTATAATATTATAATAATTATATATATAAATTTATATAATATATTTTTATAAATATAATAATATATATAATTATTAATTATTAATAGTATATAAAGTATAATTATAATAAAAAAAATATAGTAAATATATTATATATATATATATAATATATTAATAATTATATATAATATATAATAAATATAATAAAAGTATATATATTATATAATATAAGAACAGAATAGAGATGAAGTAAGATAGAGTATAATGAAGCAGTAAGATATAAATAATGATTACTTTCTCCACTCTCTCATCTCCTCTCTCTCTTCTCATCTCTCTCCTCTCTCTTACTCTCTCTCTGTTTTCTTTGCTACTCCTCGAAGAAGGATAAGGCTTCTATTATGATTCTCCATCTCTGATTTATCACAGCATTGGTTTCAGTAATAGAGTGGAATAGGGTATGCAGGTAATTAGTTCACAATACACAGACTTGATTTTACTTCCCAAGAGACCAGGATTTCGATCCAAGGGAATATAAGAAATGCAGGGAGAAATTTTTATTGGATGGGCAGAGTGTATTTTGACGGATCGAGCCACTGGTAAACCTTTGCTAGAAGTAAATTCCATTAACCTAAAACAAATAAGTCAAATTGTTTCTGTTAAACATAAATTCCATATCTTGAGAGAGGGATGGCCCATGCACCAGGTGCTGGTGCGGTGCGAGTGCGGGGAGCGGTTGCGGTGGCGAGTGCGGTGCGGGTGTTTGGTGCAGTGCAGTGCAAAGAGAGAGTGCGCGTGGAACGTAACCACAAGTGTACCAGTGCTAGGTGCGGTTGTGTCAGACAACAAATAACTTTTGGTTGCGGTGAGTGGGTGGAAGGACTGTATTCTGCCTGCGGTGCGGGTGCGGTGCCGTATGCGGTGCGTCGCAAGAAATCCGCGTGCTCAGGTAATCCATATGCTGAGAATAGATAAAATTTTAAAGATTTATGAAACTAAATTAGTGTAAGTAAGAAAATTTATTAGTCAGTTTGCCAATTTGTTGTAATAAATTAGAATTTCAATATAATTAGGAAGTATAGAATCATCATGCACCATCACTGCACCGCACAGCACCGCACCGTCCAACCGCTCCACAGTGCTCACAACACCAACAAACCCTTAACCACACCAGAGTCCACAGACACAGCAGACAAAAACCTCAAACCACTGGCCCGCGCCCCACCGCAATAAGACCAGCGTGAAATCTGTGTTGAGATTCACCATCCAACATCAAGATTCACCGCACATGAAGATGGAGAAGAGAGGAAGAGAGATATACCGCGATGAAAATAAACGAAAGCACGCTACGCCAACTATATCAGGAAGGTAAAAATCTTTAAAAAAAATAAATAAGTGAGAGCAGCTAGAACATTATTTTTTTCTTTAATTTTTTTGGACTTTTTTTTGTCAATTTTTTGTTAATCTTTTCAATATTTTATCACAATCTTTTGCCAATAATAATATAAAAAAAATAAGTGAAAGTATTATTAAACCAGAATATTTGAGATTTATTTTTTGTCATTCACCTCCACCCCATGAAGGTCTCATTTCTAAAACAAACTACTACTCGTCTTCTCTCTTCATCTCTCTCTCTCTACATCTCTCTCTCTACTCTACTCTCTCTCTCTCTCCTTCTCTCTCTCGTTCTCATCTCTCTCTCTCTACTCTCTACTCTCAATTGTAAAGCGTGGTCTCCATTGTGCGATATTATCCAGCGTGTGTGAGTAAATTCAAGAACTTCAATTTTGCTCTAAACCGATAGTCTACACATCTATATCTTATAACTTCCTATTGCTAAACCTAGTTATAATATACATCCAAGTGCTATAAACAATAATATTTAAGAAGAGATAAGAGCATTCAGTACCAGAATCACTAATACAATAATATGATATTTATAATTATGGCATGTTTTCATGAGTACTAGACCTGATTGATGATTGTGCATAGAAGAAATATCGTGACGTAAAATTATAGGAGACATATGTAATATGTGTGTGTTTCGCCACTCGTGGTTGTGACATTTATTATATCCTTTTATTACACCAAGTGCTAAAAAAAAAGAAGAGACAACAGATCGGAGATGGCAAAATATGATATTCTCTGAAGATGAGAGAGAGAGAGAGAAGAGATTTAAATCAATTACATTGAAGCGATATATATATCTCGCGGAAAGAGTATAAAATCCACAACCTAAAAATACATTCAAATTTTATACTGTATCTTTATAGTTAGATTATAATAAGAGATTGGTAAGATAGTAAATTCTTTCAACCCAACATCCATTTACTCAATTTTATATTAACATCTATGTAAACATGTTATATAAATTGATGTCAATAACGATGAATTGCAAATGTTTATATCAATTTCGCACTGGTTACATTATGTTAAATAAAAAAAAAAAAAAAAAATCAAATATTCTTAAGATTCCCACCCTAGTGCACTAAAGGTTTTAATAAACATAATCTGTTTAAAAAAGTTAAAAAGTTACCTTTACTGTCATTGAGTTTATATAGACTTTCGTCAGTTCTAGCCGCTACGGATCAACTTCTATCACTACTGTGACAACATATAAATAAACTCTACATATATGTTGCATTAGTCTGATATATTTTTTGTCTATGTCTAGATCTATATGTATATAAAAGAAAATACATAAGTTTTATATATAGTGACAAATATCGACTTTCTAATTTTAAGTTGGGAATGAATAATTGTGAGTTTAATAAAAAAAAATAAAAAAAATAAAGTAATTAAATTATTATTAGTAAATAAAAAAACATATACACCACTAAAATCCCAAAAACTTAAAATTTTATCGATATGAGAAAATATAGCTTATGCAGTGCATTAAAATTTCGTTACCTTATTTGTAATTTATCATTATAATAAAATATAAAATATATTGAAATAATTATTTTGTAAATTAATAATTAACCTTTGGAGGGTATATATATATATATTATAGATAATAAATATTTACTGTTTTTCTTTCATTTTCAGCAATAATTCATAATTTTATTTATACAATTCTGCTAATTAATTATTATTTAAATATATTCTCTATGTAAACTATGACTGACCTTATTTATAAGTTTGTAGTTAATATTATGTATGTATTTTGTATAATTATGTAAATAAGTACTATAATATAAACAACAATTATTACAACAATTTTAATTTGACAATATTTGTTATAAAGTACATATATTATCAATATTATAATTTAATACCTATATATTTGTTACTAATTCGTTTTTACTTCTCATAAGTTAAATTTCTATTACGTGCATCATTACATTATTTTATATACTATAATCTATAGTATATTATAATAATAATATATAATATATATATATATAATAATTTAATTATACATACCTATATATATAACTCATCCATTTATTATGATATTATGAAATCTATATATAATATTTCGTTATCTCTCAGTCATATCAATATCGATTATATAATAAATTATAGTTTGTTCTTTTATATATTTACTAGTACCCTATAGATAGCTATATACTATTATTTTACACATGTCCAGAAAGATATAAAATTTTGATATATAATCTCAAAACTAAAATATGTGGGTATATTCTGAGACATATTATATTTTCAGGGTTACGGTGAGCTCAACCTCGTAAAAAGTAATCCTCATTACTACTGTGTTGGATCTTATTTAGAATGTTAGAACTGGATCTTTTTGACATAGTATGTAGTGTTAAGATGAGATTTACTTATTAACTCATGTCGGTCAAGTGTTGAAGGAATGCAACATTTATTGCTTTCTTGTCTAATTAAGTATCAACCGACTTGTAACATTTAAATATCAATTTTTATTGAACCATCATATTAAGTTATATACAATTTAACTATCATATATATCCTCTTTGTATTCTCATAAGAAATAACTTCCATTATGAAATTATTATTTTGAAAATAGTGAAATATTGGAAATAGTGTTTGATGTCTAGTTTTAATATATTTTACTTTATATTGTTAGTATATTTGTCAATTAGTGTATTGGTAAAAATATATTCCAACGTGATCAATATGTACCAAACCATCATTATTCAGACAAACATTGAATTTACTTCTAAATACTCATAGTATTACTGATCACAATCACTGATCATTTGTTAACTATCGTTATTGATTATTTGATCACATATTTGATTCGTTAATCATATGCCGGCCAGTCTGGTAAGTTGAGAAGTATTCGATAACCATCACCCTTTAAGCTTCTATACCGTACGTATATATGTTATGTGTTCTAACCACTAGTACCAATGTGGAGTGATACATTACTGCTACTGAAATATATTCCATCATCGAGACTAAATATCTTTAATTTTTATATCTTCTGTGTCAGTATGAGTACAACGTTTGGATCATAGTAATATTAATCAGTATAAATATAACTTTACTAGTATTTTATATCTCTAACTTCTACTATATTCTTACAAACTTCCAAGACCGTAATTAATACTACTACATTTAGGAAGAGTAGATATGTAATAATTAATGTAGTATAATATTTGGTCATAGGTATACTGGTTTATTCTGGAGTAGATATGATGAGTTTTACTCATTTCATTACTTTTAGCTTGTAACCCATTATGATACATTGCTGAGGTATAATGTATCTGTCCTATATATATATATATATATATATATATTATATATATATATATATAATATATATATAGTATATATATATATATATATAATTAAGATATATTATAATTATTATTATCAATATATATATATATATAAATATATATTATATATAAATATATATAATATATAATATATATAATTATATTATATATATTATATATTATAATATTATATATATATATATATGTGTCAAAGATGTAGTTATACATCAATCACTCACACACACACTACACCTACATCACATCACTATCACTTGCCCAGCGTACATCACTACACACACACACTAACTAACATCACACACACACTTTACCATGACCTTAGCACTAGCATATTAGTTTGGTATTATTATTTTTTATTATTAATATTAATTAATTTAATTATTATTAATTATTATGTATTAATTGATAATTGAATTATTTATTTATTATTTATATATTTTTATATACTCGATAAAATACTAATCATTATTTATAGTAGTTAATAATTAATTAATAAGTATTTTATTGTTATATAATTTATATATTATTCTATATAATTATTATTATATATTATTTATTAATATTATTTATTATTTAATATAATTATTATTATTATCTTATTATTATTATATATTAATTATTATTATCTTATTATATATATATATTATTAATTATTGATTATTATTATTAAATTATTTTATTTATTATTATTATTATATTATTATTATAATTTGATTAAATTATTATTTATTATTAATTATTTTATAATTTTATTATTATTATTATTATTAATTTTAATTATTATTATATTATTATTATTAGTAGTGATCTTTTCGCAATTTAGGTATTAGAAGTATTAATATGTAAAATAATATATATATTTAAATAATGTACTTTGTACTATTTTACTATTAAATATTTACTATAAAAAACGAGTAAGAATTATTAAATTATTATTCAAATCAATGTGATCTTGTTGACTAAATCCTACTACGTTTTATCCATAACGTTACTAATTCCCAGATTTATTAATATTTATATTATAATAGTATTAACAACAATGATATATTTATTTAAGTACTTAAAAGTATGCACTAAAAAAATTGTTTGCAAGCATAAATATGGATAGGTAGAAATATTTCTTTCACTTGGGAGCCATAATGTCTTGAATATGGGAGAAATCATTTGAAAAGGTTACCGTTATATCTTCATTTAAATCTATTAAATTATGAGTGTTTATAAATGAGAGAACATTTTATATGTATTAACGATACCCAAGTAAATTAATTCCAGAATTTGAGGTGAGAAAATCTTTCAGACCAACTTTATTGATTAATAAATATTTAAATAACTACTTACAAAGTCATCATACCATAACTCTAAATATGAAAGTCTATAGAACAACTAAATTAAATAGTAATAAATTAATAACCTTATGGAAAATTCCGTAACATAAAACTTACTGTGAAGTAAAATATAGTAACATAAAAAAATAGAGTTAAAATACTAAGCTTACTTGCAAATCTGCAGACCATAATTTTACTACTATATTTTTTTTAAAGTGATGTATATATATATATATATATATATATAGTATATTAATATATATATATATATATTAATATATATATATATATATATATATTATAATATATATTATATTATTAATATATATATATAATATAAAATAAGTAACAATAGTTTATTATTATTGCATATTATTTTTTTTATTCACAAATCCTCATTAAAAAAATTGAACTAGTGCACACCAATATTAAACTATATAAACAAAAAGATGTGCTTCATAAAATTATGCATATGGTAATTTTATTAAATATATTTACCATCGTTGAAGTAATTATCAATATAAGTTTGTGGTATTAAAACTATGCTTTAAAACTGTGTTTATTTCGTAAGATCATAAAAATATATAAAAACGCCTCACAAAAGACTTGACCTCCAGAATTTCATCTTTCTCTACTTGTCTATAAGAGTTGAAGAATTTCCCTTTGCACTTTACTCGAAAAAGAGTTTAATATCCTTTATTTCGCTATCTTGAGTAAGAGGAAATATCATAAAGTATCGAATAATTTGGTCCATCCCAGAATAGCCAGGAGAGATTTATTATTCTAGAATTCTCTAACATATAATCTGCCAGAACCATTCCTACACTAATACTTACCTATATATATATATACCACCCCACAATGTCAATTACATAATTAGAAAACCCCTTCTATATATTGATATACCCTACATCTAGCAACAATAATACTAGTGTATATTATCATTGACAGTGACTACAAAAATTATAATTATCTGTTATAAATTTTAGTAGAAATCTAATGTGAATATCTCATTGCTGATCATGGATTAATCAACTTTTCCTTTGATATCCACAATTTAACTTGGTTACATCAAAAAGATTTTTCCTCTGAATTGCAAAATTAACAGCTAAACCCAAACTTAGAGGAATGTTGGAGTTTAAATATTTTACCACTTTGAACTACTAGATGGAAAGGAAGTATAGATTTTAAAAGATATTAAACTTGAATAATCAGAGATAATATATATTCAACACACAAATATATCATAGTCATATGCAGATTTATTATATTAATATATATTATTATTATTATTATTTTATATTAATTTAATATTAATTTATTTTATTAATTTTATTATTATCCTGTGATGTAATATATATATATATATATATATTATAATTATTTATTATTTATTATTATTTCTATATAATACTATTGCTAAATATTTTAAAAATTGGGGTGTCAGAAACGTATGATATTATTGTTGAAATTCCGGAAGTGAACAATGCCTATGAATTTTTGGCTACTTCTGAAGATAGAACAGGCAATCTGCTTATATATTTTATACGTAATATAAAATAAATAATAACTATTAGATTAATAACAGACCAAGCTTTCTCCGACAACTTCGATCATATTATTCCAATAATAGTAAATAGTATTATTATTTATTTATATATTTTAACTATTATTTATAATAATATAAAATTAATTTTTTCAAATGTTTAATTCAATACATAATAAAGCAAAATAAAATAATAATTATTCATACGGTAAAAAATGTGAAATAAATTATATTTTGTTATATTTGTTCATTATAATATATATAAAAAAATTTACCATTATATTAATTGTATATTCATTACTGATATTGTTTAACTGGTTTATTAGTTATCACTTATTAAAGCAAATGATTCCCCATAGTGCGTCAAATCATATTAATAATAATCTCTATCTTTCTTATTGTTATATATTGATTATGGAGTAAAGCCTACCTTTTTTATGTATCAGATATTCGTGATATTTTGTATTAGTGATGACTTACTACTTATATATGTTGAATTATTATTTTTATAAGGTGGTTTATTACTACTATATATATATATATATATATTTATTATATGCTGCGTATACTAATTTACTCACTATGTTGAGGTATTCGTTTTGATTACCAATTAATATAAAAAGGTCAGACAAATGCATGAATTATATACATGACTCAATATTAGAGATACTTTAGGAAATTATAATAACTATATTACTTACTTATACGCAACATCCTCAGACTCTTCTGTATTCCTAACGAGTACAGAGATAGTGAGCACTCTGAAGCTCGTTTACAATTAGTACTTATTAATTAATATCTTAATATGTTATATGCTATCAAGTTATTTTTTCTTAATTGTTCTTATCAAAATTAGTTTTTTTATTAGTATTTTATCATTATATTACCTCTTCTTTATTTTCATCAGCTTTATATTTTTCGTATATTTCTAATATTTCTACGTTCTTCTGGTTTTTATCTTCTTTTGTCGAGAACAAGGGTGGAGAATAGTAGGATAAATGGCTACAATAGACCAGGACTGCTTAAGACTTGACTTTGACTTCTTAATATTCCGATTACGTGCGCATAAGTCTTCACTATCTACGCTGCACTGTTGGTGATGAGAACGCTTAGGCTAAGAGCATCAATATAGTATATAGACAATGCTCATCTACAACCGAGTAAATATATATGGATAACCTATTGCATTAGGATGAGTGATACATATTGCTCGAATAGTAAAAATTATGAGCAGAGACAAGCTATATAGACCGTTCTAACAAGACTTACTCCCATACATACGAGATTTGAAGTTGCTTGAGCCTTTAAGGAGACCTCGCTGTAAGACCCCAACTCTGAAGAGAGAGAGAGAGATGAGTGTGAGAGATGAGATCTGACTCGAATCGCGAATTAGTCGAATAGACCATGACGATCAGATTCCTCGATGAGATTGGAGCAGAAGAGGAGACGCGTAGTATCTGTCAAGTACACGAGATCGGATGAATTCTTTTAATTCGGTACTTTAGAAATATCTCGTTTTTGAGACAGCCTTAGAGAGAATGCTGATTAGGTAGCCATATTTCACTGACTGATATCATCATGATCGAACCAGACGCAGACGAGACACATGTGTGCCATTCGACAATGGATAGTAGTTACACAGACGATTTTGCGCGAGAAGACATGTACAGAGACTGATGACAGAGAGCGATAGACAGATGACAGTTTGAGGGAGAGATCGAACAACCGATGAGAAGACCGAGATAGAGACCTGTTGCAAATAAGTGATGGACCGTACGGAGGACGAGAGAGTGAGAGACTGAGAGAGTCCAGAATCTACTGTACGCGATGAGTGAGAGAAACTACGTAAGTAGCTAGTCATGAACAATTAGTATCCTAGACGACGAAGTGTAGTTGTAACTATTACAAAGTGATCATTCTTCTTTCCATTCGATATTTTCTTTATATCTAATTTAAGAGATTTAGTGATTACTGAGTATGACTCATCGAAAAAGTATATATCCACATCTAGTAATGCATTTATGATACTACTCGAATATAATTATATAACTCCTCATTCAACTCGGGATTATTTCTTTGATTAACGACGCTTATGGTCCACGTATTCGTTCTCTCCGTTCCTCAGTGCCTAATTTCTAAATATTATCATGCTGTATCAGTGTAGATATTAATGAATTTTTAATAATTCTGTCTGTGTTATAATGTTAAATAATGCATAAATTTTTATTATATACAATTTCTAACAGCAATAGGTTGATAGTGGCCCTGAATTTTAACCCCATGTTGCGATTTTCCATCCTGGTTTGCGCTGTGTCATCACAATACATTAGCTTTCAGTTCCATTTATTCATATCATTATCTTTCCAGTTAGCTTAAGGTGCAATTGCTACTTGCACTGTAACCGTATGAATTTGTATTGCAAACTCATCACTTGTAGTTAATCAATGACCTATAGCTATATTGTCCACTCCTAAGGTCATCTAAACGAATCACGTACTAAATGTTACTCCTCAATTATTCTTTACTTGTATTACTAGGTATATATATTATTTAGATCCTACTTTTATTACTATTTGAATAGATAGTATTATCTATTTTCTACTTATGAGGGCCCGTGATCTCAATATATTGCCTGTCGTGTCTTTACTGTATTTCTCTTTATTATTACTTGCTTATTTACAATCACTACGAATATATACGTACCTTTTATTACTCAATAATACTCAATTCTCTCTAAGTATTATGTTAAATCTCTATGTACGTAAGCGATACAGCTCTGTAAGCTCTATCAAAATAACATTGTGAGTTGTACGTATAATATTATCAACCTCATTGAGAGATAGAAGGATATACTTGAAATGAGAATAAATCCTAAATCCTTATCTTATTCTTGCCTCTTTAGATTTATTCGATATAAATTAGTATTCTATAAACATAAATAATCAACATATTTATCTACATTTTTATTTAATTAAGATAATAATATTGTGCAAATATATACATATGAGATATATTAGTGATCAAGACGTTAAAACATAACATATATTTTTTACTATTTAATTACTTAATGTATACAAATTTTCCTTTATTATTAGTCCATTGTTTTGATAAAATCAATAGCATTAATAATATTGTTTAAATAAATTTTCTCATCACAACTAAAATGATATATATATATATATATATGATACTTAGAGGGCTATTAAAATAGTGAAAAACTAAATACTAGTATGTTAATATGTAATATTTATTTTTTGAGGCGTATGAATAGTATATAAATATTTGGTGTTTTTGTATAAAAATTATTATTATCAAAAATAACTATGTGCTTAATACTTATATATGCTAGGTAGGTGCGTTATCCCTTACTAAAATATGAATTTTATTTCCTATTAATGTTTATAGTATAATTAGAAGCAATATATCAACTTATGTAATCACTATTAGAATTATCAGTAACTACTTCCCCGAAAAATTGTTTTTTTCTGAGCTACCCCCACGCTTAACAATTATAAGTAGTATATATTAATTTTATATTTATTTATTTATTTATATAAATATATATTATAATTAATATATATTTATTATATATATATATATATATTAATAATATATATTAATTTAATTAATATATATTAATATATTTATTTATATTATATAATATATATATATATAATTATATTATATTGATATATATATACTAATATATTATAAACGAAATGTAACTGTCTATTATTATGGTACAGTTAATCTATGCAACTAATTACTTTTGATATATTTTTTCTAAAAAAATATAATTAATAAATTTTTCATAAAAAACTAAACTCTAATAAAAAGAAAGATTTACATTTTCATATTAAAATTAAAAACAGAAAAAGAGATTCATCTTAGATGAACTTGTATTTATTGTTTAATTCTATTTTATTACATACCATTTTGAGTAAATTTATATGGGATCTTTTCCTGTTTGGCGTGTTTCACGGCCTATGAAATAACTTTAATAGCTGTCAGAATGAATATTTAACATATTAGTTTAAAAGAAATCTAAAGTGTTGATATTTTTGTTATATATTTGAATTAATGTTAATTTGATTGTTAAAATAGCTATAGTTATATAGCTAGTTTATGGTCAATTCTGTTTTTTTGAAGCTTTTGTTATATATTTGAATTAATGTTAATTTGATTGTTAAAATAGCTAGTTATAATAGCTAGTTTATAGTTAATTCTGTTAGTTTATTATTATAAAATTTTTATTACATTGATACGGAGTTATTGTTTTCTTTCTTTTATCTTATTATTTCCAGCTTGTTCTTTATTTTATTAAGCATATTGATTTTTTGTTTTCGATTTTGCTATTCTTTCATCCAAATTATCCATTCAATCTTCATATCAAAGAATGTTCTTTAATTTATTACTTCCACTGTTCTTGTTTTCATTTTTTTTCTTTTTCCAATCTTTTTTTTTATCTTATTCTATATTGAAGTTCTTTGCTTTATTAATATAATTGTTCTTGCTTTAATTTTTGAACATCTGAATGGTAATAGCTAGTTTGTTAGACTACGATCAACGATAATAATCAATATTAATTTAATTTAAATGACAATAACAATTTAATTTTTAGTATATAAAAATTTTTTGTAATTATATTTGCACACCCGTATTTTGAGGGGGAAAAAACTTTGTACTCAAATGCAATTGAAAACACAACTAATATAATAGATTGTTTTATATTCTTTTTAATTATAATGTTTAATACTATATTGAGAGAAAACTGATCCAAACTTATTCCATGCTTTTACTCATGTAGTTTGGTCATTTAAATATCTCTTATTCAACATATAATAAAAAAACCAATACACACTCACAAACTTTTCGACCCGTAAGTAATACTCTACCTACCCTAACTTCTGAGTTATTGTGTAATAGTTTTATTATTATTTTGACTGACTGTGAGCGAGTCCTAATTGATGCAATTTATTGTAATGTCATATTAATGTTAATTATTTTTATTTACTCTATTGTGCCATTTTAATTGATTTAATTGATTTGATTATAATTTTATTTATCCTGAAAAAAAAAATTAATATTTATTAAGTTATTAATTTATTTATTTAGTGGTATTAGTATTATTTGATCTACTACTTATTAATTTATTATTGATTTATATTATCAATTATTCGATTAATGCGTTTATTCCAAGTTTCCTAATTCGTATATATTTCTTACGCACAACTAATTTTCTCTAGAATCTTTATTTAGTTTTATCATAATTTTTATATGCAAAAATTCAATATAAATAGTTATTTTCTCCCTCCTCAAAACATCAAGATTCTCTTAACTTCATATTATTAACGTTACTATATCGAACTGATATACTAAAAAAATTATAATATTTAAGGCTTCGATACTATTATTACCCACCCCCACTAATTGCCTCCACATTAACGTCCTTTATTATAGACAGATCCCATATCATATGCTCCCCCGTGGCTTGTAACCCTCTTATGCATCGGTTGCAATAGGAACTAATGCTTTATAGATTAAGAGACTTGCGTTAAGCGACGTTGTGCCTTATAAGTATAGATGCCTACTTCTAATCCCACAGTCTTCCTCCCCTTCCTTGTATCATGGATCATGGATTTTTATATATATCTTCATTTCTGTGTGTGTGTTTGTGTAGACTTGTCCAATAGTTTAAGTATTTTATATTTGATAGCATTATTGTCTCTGACTGATCGATTTCTATGTAGAATTTATAACACACACTGTGAGTATTGTATGGAGAGATTGTTTGCTATTTTTTCATAACTCTTAATAAAGATTCAAACTATATGAGTGAATAACGTATTCGAGATTCGCGTATAACTATGTGATCGCTATACCGTACTGAGAGTCAATATGGACTGTAGTTCACAGCTATATACTTATATTAATATATATTTATTTATTTATTTAAAAATTTTCCGCTGTACCATAGCCAACACCCTATTATGGGTAATCTACGGAATACAAATATCGTCAGCGACGAGGTGATGACATCCCAAGTGGGGATACTAGATCATTTGAATAGGGAATTATCAACTGCTAAATCTTCCCCACAAATTTGTTCTTAACTCCTAAGAAAATCAATTGTGAATTACGTTTCAAAAGTTGTAAGCTCCTTTTATGGAAATAATTTCCCCTAATTACACCAATTAAATTCTTGCATACTTTTTGTATAACTAATGCTATTAATTTTTATACTAAATATAGATTTGCTTTAATTATACGTATTTAGTTTAATTTGACAAACTAATGACCAATTGTATTAAATTATACCATTCCAATCTTATATATATAGATATTCATAAGAGAGAGGAGAGAAGAGAGGAGAGAGATGATGGGTATTGTGATTTAGCATTCGTAGTATGAGGAGATGAGTTAGAGAAGTAGATAGATGATGTAAAGAGGTATTGAAAGCTAGATATGATACGATAGATAGTCATAAATACGCTATAGTTGAGGTATATCAAGTATTATACTAGTAGTATGTATTAATTCAGTCTATCTATTCATAGACTAGATAGATAGATAGATAGATAGATATATATGTAATCTGATATCTATAGTTGAGTGTACATATGATTCCGATTTATATGTATTCATAGATAATATACTAGATGTATTAGATAGATTATATATAGGAATAGTATATCATATCAGTTATATATTAGAATATGATGAGATAGATAGGAGTAGTGATATATATAGATGGTAGTAGAGAAATAGATATATATATAGATAGATAAGTTATAGTGTAAAGTTTTATTGTAATCGATATGGGCATACAAGTATACATCGATATAATAAACTATGCAGAAGTAAAAGGTGAGACACTGAAGTAAACAGATTTGTGTACGAAGATTATGTATTGAGCGATGATCGACAGATGAGATGTCAAGTAGTGCGATGAAAAAAGATGTACGTATTTTGATGAGGCTTTTTTGTTTAAATGCTGATGTGAGAGTGAAGAAGTAGAGAGTGTAGTAGATGAGAGGTATTATATGATGAGAAGATGAGGAATTCGAGACAAATTCAATGCATGAATTAAAAACATGGAATATAATTTGATGCAAGAGCAAAGACATATTTCTATTATCGCAACATGTGGCCAAGAGGGAAAAAAGTGTTACACTTGTGACAGATTCATTCACATTAGTGCACATATATGTTTATTATTACATGCAATAAATATAGTTCGTTATGAGAACTTTTATTATATGGAATATAATGCGTAGACTGTGGACCAGAAACAATACCTAAGTGTATTACAATGATAATTTATGATTATTCTGTGATGTGATAATCAGCGAGTTCAGGCTGAGTAATTCATACTCAGATATTAGTTTTGATTTTTTGTATATGCTCATATCAAGTGATATTAGTGTATATCTAGGAATAGGATAGATGTTGTGTTGGATTGTTCTGGGTGTACTATTATAATATTTCTGTCTAAAGTATGAGTAGTATAGGTGTTAGGATATGTTGGGGTTGATATTGTGTGAAATGGCTGAAATATTAGTCATTCTCACATTATCATGAAACTCAAATGAATGTTAGAGAACAGAGGGTTAGTGAAAAATGATACTTTTCTATTAATATATATCCATATATATATATACTAAATGAATTAGGTATATATATATATTATATGAATAAGAGTATTGAAATCATACCTAAAATATTCATGACTACTTAAATATCCCTATCATAGAATTAATCTCTAATATATCTATACAAATCAATATAGATGGATATGACCAAATTAATCTATAGTAATACTCATGTATTATCGAGACAACATTACAAGCTGTATATATAATAAATATGATCGATAATCTTTATATTATGTTTTAAAATAAAATAGCAACAAATTCATCACAATAATAATTATTGGCTATAGTGAAATAATATACATAGATTATAGTTTATAGAATATCTAATAATATATATGAACAAATATACTATAAATACTATAATATAAGATTCATAGAAAAAATAAAATTTCACAAAAAATAGAAAATAAAATACTCAGCAGCCTAAATATTATGTACATTTATTAAGTAGATCTCTCGCTCACAGTCGAGTCAAAACACTTCTTACGTATATATTTCTTGAGATCTAGTGGATAATCTAGTGTGTATTTTTATTCAATAAGTTTAATTTTATAAATTTAATTAGTAATTATAAATAAATTTCTTATGCAATGATATTATATTTATATAAAGTTAATACATTTACATAAGTGTGATGAGTTCATTACCTAAGATTTAGGGCAATTTGATCATAAATATATATATTAATATATATCATATTAAAATATATATATATATATTAATATATTTATATATTTATATAATTATGTAACTGCAATAAAACCAGCAGTGTGATAGGTTTTGATAAAAATAACCTTTCTGGCTATATTACTTGCGTTGGAATTGAACCTGAGGCCCTAGGCTAGATAAACGACGTATGTGTTTGACACAACGCCACGTATAGGGACTAAAAGAAGAACGCGAGAATATTACTTCCTGTGGTGAATATATCACCCACCTAGACAGGACTTCACGCGCTCTTCACCATTTACCAAACTTACGGGTCTGGTAGGGTTCATAAACAGGTGACATCATCGCACAATAGTATGATAAAATATATACTCAGCACCGTGATGAGTGATTCATATTGTATTGAAATAAGATAACTGCAATAAACCGCAGTGTCATTTAACCTTATTATACACTTTGAGTATATTGCAGAGTTTATATTTAAAATATTTACAATTTACAATTAATGATTCCCCCGGTTGCTGTATATTATTTTTTTTCAACCATAGTTTAGCTAGTGCCCTTTAGTTTGACTTCCTACGCCCGAGTTTGGATTGGTGAGTATAGAGCGTGACTCGTGAGAATAGTCCTTAGTCATTGGTGGGTGATATTATTCATCCACAGGAAGAATTCCCCGTTTCTATCTTTTAGTCCATACGTGACATTGTGGTCAAACGATATACGTACTGTTATTAGCTTGCTAAGGGCGAGAGTTCTAAATCCCAGAAGGGCGTAATAGCTCAGAAAGTTTATATATATATATATAATTATATATATATATTATTATATTATATATATATATATATATATATATATTATATAATTATATATAATATATATATATATTATATATATTTATATATATTATATTATGATTATAATATAATATAATATATAATATATATATATCTATATATTATAATCTATATTATATATATATATATATATATTATTAAATATATATATATATAATTATATATTATATTAAATATATATATTTAATAATATAATAATATTAATATATATATATATATATATAGATATATAATAATATAAATAATATATATATTTATATAATATATAATATATTATATTATTAAATATTATATATATATATAGTGATATATTATTAGAGGTAGAGTAATTAATTATATTAATATATATATAATATATATTTGATAATAATATATAATATATTTATCCTTTATATTTATAAGTATATTATATACATAAATAATTATTATATTATCTTATAATAATAATGGAGAAATAAATATATATTATTCCTTAGTTCTCTTCAATTATAAAAATATCTGTATCAGAATTAAACTAATTAAAATAATTTTTACTCTTATATATATATATATAGTATATATATATATAATACTGTGAGTTATATATATAATACTTATTATATATATATAATATAATCTATTATTATTATATATAATTAATAAACTTATATACGTTGTTTGATTAATTATTCTATTTTCTATAAATATTCATTCTTTATAAAATATTATTTATAAGAATATTATATATATATATATATATTATATATACAAAAGAATAAATGAATGTATGTATAAATAAATGATATATATCTTTAATATAAATATATAATATATTATATATATATAAATATATTATATAATATATATATATATTTAATATAATATATACTTAATATAAAATTATATAATTATATATAATATATTATATATTATTATAGTATAGTAGTAGAGTAAGTAGATAAGATATGTAAGAGATGATGAGATAATATATAGTGATAATATAGAGATACTATAGATAATATATATATATATATAATTATATAGATATATAGATATGAGAGAGAATATATAGTAGAATATGAAGTAGTAGATATATAAATTTAATCTGATCCGATACATAAGTAAGTAGGGGGGGGATATATGGTAGGTGAAAGAATATATATTGTGAAATATAGTATATCAATAATATGAGTATTATGATACTATAAGATGATAGATATAGTTAAAATAACTATATATATATGAGTAGGATTACTATATTAAATAAAATAAAGTAATATAATAATATTGAAGGTATTTAGTGACAATATATAGTCTTATATAGTGAATACTGTGTCAAGCATCAGGTTTCAGATTAGAGAATATTCGTGATATAGTAATATATTATTACATAATATATACTCATAACAGAGTAAAATTCATAATGTATTGAATAGTGAGAATGGCATTTGCTAGCTATTTCATATATGAACTAAGAATATAATAGGGACGAAACTATAGAAGTAAAAATTGAGGGAAAACTACCGATGTATTATATTTATACCTAATATACCATAGAAAGCCCTATAGCAAACATTAAATAAGTTATATTTGCTATAATCCAATATATATGGTTAGAGGAACAGGTAAAGATGAAGAAGTGTAGTTATAATAGTATACAAATAACAGGAGTAGATACAGGTATATAAGTTTTATCATACTCGACTAATATTATCCTATTTTACTCACTTCCCTAGGGTAATATATAAGGTTGTTCTTAAATTATATGCTGATATAGTATAGGTGTGAGAGCACCTAGTTTTTATTGACCTATGCTGCATCGACAGCTCGATATACGCATGAGAGACCGTACTCATAAGACCTAGCAATAAGCTATATTTGAAATAGTAGTATAATATCATATATATATATAAATATGTTACTTATTAATTTTAACCATGATAAATATATAATAATATCTAGAGAGAAAACGGAAATAATAGTATCATGATAAAGGGAACTAGATAGTAGAATGTACATAGTAAGAATAACTAATATAGGTATTTAAAAGCATGAGATATCATATTATATAGTTATTTTGGGCGTTAGATAGTATTGAATTAATCAAGAAACAAGATGATATTGAAATAGGAGTTTATACATCACATAAACATGTTTATAGTAATCTGCTATATCTACTCGTTGCTCATACATGTATGATGAGGTACTAATACTATTAGACTGAATAGGAGTGATTATTAAAATATTTTATAATATATATATAATAATTCTGAGAATGTAATATTAGTGTTATATATATATATATTATATCTTAAGGTTTTGAACGCTGAGACAGCCGGTCAACCCACAAAAATGAAGAATTAGGAATGCTAGGCTAGTAGTGGTGTTTAGAATCATAGAGGAGTTAAATATTGAGACAGAATGAGGAGAGCTGAGCTGTATAGTGTAGTAGTAGAGATGATATCTGGGATGGTAATCCTGTTTTGAGATAATGATGTGTAGAAGATGAGTAAACTCATATTTAGTAAGAGGGTAATGGACTACGGTTTAAAAATAATGGAAGAAAGTGCTGGAGTTGATGGTAATGTAGTATAGTGATGTATGTGAGACCAGAAGGAAGTATAGTATACTTCGCAGAAGGAACGTACACGTGAGAGACTAACTACATATTTTAGATCGTGAACCGCATATTACTACCACTACCATCTTCGTGCAACTATAGCACACTATTAAATCTAACTGATAACTCACGTGAGTAAGCTAGACTTTAGAGACTAGATTATGACTAGAGTAATGGAATAATAATACTCAGATACATATTAGTAATAAATAATAGATATATTTAATGGGTACCATTTTTTTCAAGGAGAAAGCAGAAAACGAAATACTAGACATAGCTACATCCCCATAAGATAGAGTAATAATAATAATTAATGGTATATCAATATAAATTAATAATTATATAATAATAATAATGATAAATAATTATATTATATTAATATATAATAATAATATTATAATAATGTAATTCATATTAATAATAATATAATAATAATATATAATAATAAATAATAATATAATAGTATAATAATAATAATAATAATAATATATATTAATAATTTTTTCCATTTAGTCACTAGCCCTGCGTCTCCCCTTCGTGTACGTTAGATCTATTCTAAATGTGTGTAGATTATTAATTATAGAGACTGACATTGAAGTTGAAATTTAATTGATAATTTAAGCCTATGCCCTACTCTATACATTACACTTATGTTTGTACCCTGGAGCTCATACTCAAAATTTCACCTAGAGCTTCGACTTATGTCTCATTGCAGACATACCCACCTTGGTATATGTTTCTAGTGCTAGTGATGATGATTTAATTCCCTAGGACCAATACTAGTTCATAACTACGAACCCACACAAGGATACCTACGTCGTTCAAGTTCCAGTTAAGTTGTCTGCTCTCACCAACTAGTCCGGTTCTCGTCGTATTACCAATTAGCACAGTGTACGATTATTTCGCTCAGTAAATTAACGTCTTAGCCAACCTTTATGACCACATTAGTCAGCGATGTGTGCTTTACATACGTCCTCCAGAGATTCGTGCGCAGGCTCTTCCTTCACAGTAAGTACGTATTACACGTCTGAGGATATGACTACGTGCTATTAGATATCCTCCGTCAATATCCGTATCACATTTCCGATATGTATGACATCTAATACACACTTATTGTTGTATCACCTTAGTGTATTCCATCAAGAAGGATGTTCATCTAATCTCTCTACATCAAGCGCCCTCCCCACCTGAGATATAACGTTTCAGTGTGCCTTCCTTTAGTTCTAGACCTATTGCTTACCACACCTTACTATCATTGCCTACCTAGCGTAATAATATATGTGCGCGATCCTGAAGTACTCATACTGTCGAGCAACATGCGGCTGCTGTTGTAGGTCCTGGACTATAATTTGTGTTCTGTGCTATACGCTCTATCTCTTGAGCTCAGTGCTCTACTGGACATTATGGTGTTAACAAATCTACTTATCACGGCTCCGGATTCATCCGCGACTACACCGATCTTAACAAGACTACCCTTAGTATTTTACAAATTCCGTACGCCGTCACTCCGAAACTCCTCATCTCTCAAGACAACTCTTTTGTCTATGGTTACGAGCTCGTACACGATCCACGAGCTCGCGGTTCATTTCTATGTTACGAGAACACTTATTCTGCGGCCTATCCACGAGCATCTTGCTCCGCATCTCTCCTGTGCACACTCTCTCCTCTTTCAATCCCCTTCTCTTACTTCTACGCTCATCTCAATACTTCGTCTTCGATATCAATTCACATCACTCACAAACCAATTTTAGCAATCTGCTAGCAATAGAGCATATGGTATAACTCCAGATTATGATGTTAGGTTTATATTAATTAATAGGACATCTATATTATATGCATTAGAATTTAAATACTTTATGAAAATATATTTATAGTAATAAATAATGTAATTATTAAGAAATACTCAGTAATAAAGGAATCAGTTACTTATACTACCTATAAGATTTTATATTTTATTCCTCTATAGATAACGTAGGAAACTGTCTGTGTAGTTAAAGCAACGTCAATAATTCTTTTACATATAATTTTTATTTTTTTTTAATAATAAAAAACAAAATAATGAAATGGATGATTATTGTAGTACTTTCACTAAAAGTTTTAAATTTAATATACCATCTAGTTATACCATTTATATAGGAGTGAGTCCTCATACTAGAACTAATTTAATATATATAACATTATAATTTATTATCTAAAAAAGTATTATATTATATATAATATTTTATTCTTCATTATCAAGTTATCTAACATCCTATCCACTGGTCACCCATTTGCTGTGAAATACTCTCATCACCCCATCCATTATAGAAATCAAATAAATATAACCAGTTGTATTCCTGCCTCATGGGCATATATAATATTAAACCTTTCACTTATTTATTCCACTACAAAGTCAGTCCAAGATATATGTTGTATATTCAACATAACCTAGAACACTAATATATATCATTCATGAAACTTCACTCACCAAACCTACCAATATATCTATATATTACTATGGACAGAGCTTATTCTCAATTACTTCTTCTTACACGCCTGTGCAAGTTTATAAAATACTTAACTGCAATTTTATTCATACTTCTCTCTCACTTTCTCACATATTTGCTTCAATGTTAACAATTTATTACAATATACATTACAAATATTATATAATTCTGTAACCTTAAAAATAATATATAATTAATATAATTTGAATATAATATATTAAATAATTAATAATCATAAATATAATATAATTAAATATTTAATAATATAATTAATAATTAAATAATAATAATAATAATAAAATTAATAATAATATAATAATAATAATAATATATAAATTAAATATATATATATATAATATATATTATAATAATTTAATAATTCTATTCATAATAAATACTTAATATAAAATAATTATAATATAAATAAATATTATAATTAACAATTAAATAATAATAAATTAATTAATAATAATAATATAATATTATAATTAAATTTTATTTATCAATAAACCTATATTCACATTTAATTTATCTAATCACATAAATAAAATAATAATCATATTATAAAAAAATAAATAATAAATATATAATTTAATAATTATATTAATTATATTATATCTATATGAAAAGACTACACTGACATATAGTAATATAATAATTTATATATGTTACAATTATATACAAATTATTATATAAATAATATTTTAAATATATAAATAATCTACAATATACTAAATACAAAATACATTCACTCTAAGATTTCATATAAGAAAACCAAAAATTTTAATGTATATAAATAATTATTATAAAGACATTATTTAGAATTTATTTCAAATAGAACTTAATAAATAATTCTTAACTAAAAATAATTTATTAAATAATAATATGTGAATAAATTGACCCATCATTAGAGACTCAATAATGTTTATAACTACAGTATCCAATATAACATCTTAGATCAATAATAATGAATATATAATAATAATAATATAAAATTGATGATAATAAGGATGAATAAATAATTAATTTATTTTGAAATCAAAATGAATAATAGAAATATTAAATCTCTAATAAAAATATATAAATTATACTCATGACTTTCATATATAATATATACTATTAATAATTTACATTTTATACACATATATATAATGAATTCTAAATATCTAGTTTCATTTATATATGAAATATTATATGTGTATATATTGAATATTCTTATTACACTAGATAAATTAGCATATAAATTAGATATATTATTTACATATCACTATGCGCGTGACGAGGATATATATGACTTCCATATTTATTCTTCAGTAATCTTGTCGATAAATAGATCTTTGACTATACTCTATTCATTCTCTGACAGAGACATTCTATCTATATATATTGAATATATATTTATTTTTATTATAAATATTGATTATTATTATTATTATTATTATTATTATCTCTTGAACTATCTGAATATCGACTCGTGATCCTCCAGATTTATCTGTTCGATTATGCGTTATAATTATCTATATTATTAAATTACTCTAGTTCATTCTCTCTCTCATAATATGATATATTAATCTATCCATTAGTGCATTTATTAAATCAGATTATATTACTTAGCTTTAGTATTTATTATTATTATTATATATTAATTATTATTATTCAGTTATGATAAATGATGATTCTGAAACTATGATATTTGTCTGATTCAATGAATTAAAGATTTTATATTCATAGATGTTATAGATCATTTCGTATCCTCCATGCTATTCTTTATGTACTCATGTGATAATTTAATTGATATATTGATCTTAATTAATTGCTGTTCTCTATAAATATAAATTATTATCCTTAGTGTCTCTGTTACTCTCATTGTATCTATCTGAATATATTTATGGTATTATTTTTTGTTGTTATATATTGTTATGATTAGTTAGTTCTATTATTCATTTATATTTCTTATTATTCTGTAGATTTATTATCGAGGTGCTTTGGTATACACTTCTCTCTCACCTCTCTGACATGAAGCAGTTTAATAAGAAAGATGAACAGTTCTAGTACGAAATAGCATAGTAGTTAAATCTGGGTTGAGAAGTAACCGGGCGAGACAATCGTTACGATACTTAATAACTGTGTAATCTGAATAGATAGATATTGCACGAGCCTTATCTTCTAGACTCCTAGATGCATAACGACCTTCAATGAATGTAGTCACGAGCACCAGTCGGGTGTACTCTAATTTGCTGACCTCTGGTACAATAGATGCCACTTTTGACAGCACAATGTCAGACATATCTACTACGGTTAGAGACTTACTCACTCGATAATTTTGCTTACTTCTTTGGTGGTACAGTTGCTGCGTGTATCGCATACACCATTATCAGTACTGTCTGCTCTGGCCTGTTACAAGATTTAGTATCTATATTGCAGGATTGTGTGCATCTCAGCGCGTGCAGACTCTGCATGATGCCAACATCTCATGTGGGTGCTCATATGTTACATCTGTAAATTATGGATAAATCATAGTATCTATTCATAGTTTTATCTAGTATTATCAATTCTAGATAAATATACAACATCTATTACTATCTTCATATTATTAGATACATATCTAATATATATAGATAATGTTCAGAGCAGATATATATATTATAACCAATTTCAGTAGGATTCATAGCTTCCTGTTCCTCATCTTATTTAATTTTTCAATCGTACTAGATATCTAAGTATATGATACGTATTATCCGTAAACTAAGTACTATGTCTATATCTCTAGTTTACGGTTTCTCGTGCGATTATATGTGTGCTCTGGAAGCTGGATGCCCTCAATTAAAAGATCTGGGCTCCTTTAATACGTGTGCATCTTTATCTATTGCATCTGAATATGAAAAATTGTTAAGATCCATAATAGCATATGCAGAACATCCACAAAAATGTATAATATCTGCATGAGATTGTTGACAATTTTATTATTATAATTCCAATGAATGTAAAATAAAATCAAGTAAAATAAAGTGCAAAGATATATAGCTCTCTCTGCTGCCACTGATGTCAAAGTTAGTCCATGTATCTGATTATATTTTTTGCTCTCAAAGAGACACCACTCCTTATATGCAAAATTATATAATTGTGTATGTTTGCTATTTTACAGCCCAGCAATATATTCATTTAGGTTTTACTTAAGATCGATGTGAACTATAGATCATATACTATCAGGAGCAAATAAGAATTAGCGCACATTCCTCTCAGTTTTATAGAGATACATTACCAATATATGTGCTACGAATCAATATGCCACGTGCTTTGATCCTTTGAATTATACAAAGATATAACCAACATTGTGAGAAGTCACATCTTAAACCATTTAAGTATAACCTACATGAATAATATTTGTATCCAAGTATTGATCGATTCGTAGATACTCTAGTCCTTAGTATTGCCTTCTGTATCATTGTCAAGACAACTCTATGAAAAATAAGTTTCCTACATTTATGTTCTATCAGATATATTGAATATAATAAGGTATATATCTCCTATGATTACTCATATTATTGAGTCATTCATCACTTTCTTTAACATTGCTCTCTATAGCAATGTTTTATATGTGATAAGCGTATTAAATATCGCATATATATTATTATAATAGGATATCCTATAGTATGTATTGTGACCCCATGTATATAATCTAGTAGTATGATATTAAGTAGACCTATTTGTGTATAATGACCGAATTACTGAGTAGACTGTTTTCCCCATTTAACTGAGTTATGTACTATTTATTATTGACAATATAAAAATATTATTTTATACTTGAATTGTAGTATATATATAATATACATAATACAATAGATATATGTATAGCTTTATCGATTTTGATTTATGATTGATATACATGATTTACTAAGGATATATAAAACTTAATTAATATTAATAAGTTTAATATTATTTATAAATAACCTACTATTTTATATAATTAATTGTATATAATAAATATACATTATGTATCAATATATTATCTGGAAAAAAGAGTAATATATATATATTATATATATTATATATATATATATATATTTATATATTAATATATATATATAACTATATATTATATATATTATATAAGACCAAATTATAATTATCTCAGATTCATTCTTATCCTTATACAGTGGAAGTTGAACGTCTTTATTTTATTTTTATTTTTTTAGATGGGGTGATTATATAAATATATAATTGTATATATATATATATGAATTAATAATAAATTATTTATTTATATAGGAATAAAAAATAATAAAATTTTTATATGTAATGCTGAATAGATGATGATGTGCAAGGATGTTAATTTTTTGAAATGTGTGTAGCCCCTAAATAATTATTGTAAAATTAATTGCGATATTTTTAAAATTTATATATATATATTGTATAGTTTAACATTGAATGAGATATAAAGTATTTTTTCTACTTTGCGCCTACTAGAAACTTCTAAATGAAGGACCTATTGATTCGATTTTGTACCAAAACAAAAATGCTGATTGACAAAGATTCTTATATATATTATAATATATATAATATAATACTATATATTATATAATATTATATATATAAATATATATATATATATTATATATAATATATTAAATATTACTATATATATATATATATATATATATAATATATAATATATATATATTATATTATTATTATATATATATAATATATATTAATATATATAATAATAATATATATAATATATGTATAACTATGCAGCCCCTCCATCAAAGTCTAGAACCGCCACTGTATATATATATTATATATTATAATATATATATATATATATATATATATAATTATTAATATTATATATATATATCATAATATATATTTATATTATATTATATATATATATATATTAATTTAATATATATGTTATAATATATATATATAATATATATATTTTATTTATAAATATAATTATTAATATATATATATATATTATATTAATATATATATATATTAATATATATATATATAATAATATATATATAATATTAATATATATAAGATTATATAATATAAAATATATATATATTTAATAAACACATTATTAATATATATATTTATAGAAAAACATTGACTTAAATGGTGTCAAATTTCTTTAAAGATACCTGTAATTAATTTTATAACTTTAAAAATAAAATAAGAAAGGTTTAAATTACATTGAAGAAAATTATTTTTTTTCCAAAGAATCTTTGGACAAATGACAAAAATGGTCATTATGTGATAAAAAGAACTCTTAATAATAATAAATTATCATTTATACAATATTTAGAATCCTTAAATATATAATATATAATATAATATATATTATATATATATTAATATAATATAATATACACATAATAATATTAAAATATTAATATTTATATATTATCTTAAATATTTTATTATTTGTATTTATACTACCCTAGTATATAATATACAAGTCGGTCTATATATAAGCTAGCTCTAACTTTTTTTTTGAGTCATGTATACTCCGAAAACTATCTATATACGATGAGACTCCTAGGTATATATATATATAGACTACTCTCATACTACAGGTATATATCACTCATACCTATTTTATAATATAATTTCAGCCTCCTGACTACGTATATAAGCTACCTAGGCTCTACTGAGTGCTTATCCGTCCAATCTCACCTTCATCATAAAATTATTCATAGTACCTCATTTATATCTCACGTCTCCTGACTCCTGTTAGCATCCGGGCTCGGGTAGCTCTATCAGGCTATATATATCTATTACCGCATAACAGCTACTACTGAATCGTCTATGATGACCTCTATTACTATCTGGTGGTCTTAATAATATTATATCATATATAAAATAATAAGTTATCTCTCAATCGTATACATCCATATACCTATACGTAATTGTGTATGAAATATATATATATTTTTCTAGTACTACTAAGTATTTATCATATAATGCACTATTGACTAATACCATACACTTATTGTACCCAATTCCTAATATATATATATATATAATAATATTATTAGTTTGATATATATGTATAGTATATCATTTATAATATATATGTAAAGTGTCCCTAAATATGAGTTGTTATTTTATTGTCATAAATATTTTCATATCATTGTATGTATTATATGTTATAACTCAAAAACTTTATTATATTATAATTAGTCATTTAGTAACTTAAAACCTGAAGTGATGTAATATATATACTTTAAAAGGTGCGCACATACCAGTATTGAACTGTTTGATTAGTTCGTGACGCTGTTTAAAGTAAATAATGTGATTAAAGAAAACTTGATAATATTTATCCTCTGCGGTACAATCACGTTATTTTAAAGAAACTATATATTAATAATAAAAATCCAATAGCGACAAAAGATAATAAGCAGTTGTTATATAGTTGAAAACAATTGTTAAAAAATTAGTGGTCTAATTTGAAACCAGCCATTTCAATATTGTGAAATCAAATATATTGAAAATAAGTTTATGGTGCCAATATTTATTCCTTTGTCATTAACCTAAGATAATATACCGAAATGATATTCGATAGGACTCCTCCGGTCAGAAGAAAATGAGTCTAAGATTAATAACGAAGTAAGTAAAATAGATTATCCTGCAGGAAAATAAATTCCTAGACGAACTTTATTAATATTTTAACATTTTTATAGAAGTGAATATTAAGAGTTTGAAATTTTTATAGAAGTGAATATATTTACAGTAGTAAAAATAAAAATTATTCCGAAATAAAAAAATTCAGTTTATGGTACAAGAAACATTACGAAAAAACTAAAATGTTTATGTATGAAGTTTACTGGTAATGTAATAAGGAACAAAATATAGAATTAAATATTACGATAGTTCATCGAATATATGTGTCAATTCATTGGAAAGTTAGCGCTCTTGTTCAATTAGTAGTTACATGTCTTCTATCAGATTAGATTTATTGAATGCGCAAGCACAGCGTAAAGCAGATGAAGAAACGTTATATTTAAAGCAAAAGATCTAAGCAGAACAAAAGGAAATAATTGAAAAGTCAAAAAATTGGAATGTTTTGAAATTGAAATAAAATTAGTTTAAGAACAACACAAGAAAATACAAAAAAGAACGTATTTAAGAGGAGCAAGAAAAGATATATGAAAACAAACTTAAAGAAATTGAAATTAAAAGACAAAATAGTTATGAACAACATAAAACTAGTGAATTAGTTTAAAGAACAATCATCACAACATAGGTCGAAAGGTTTTCGTAATAAAAAAGAATTATTCTGATGATTTGGAAAAATTCAAACCTAATCGCGAATTTATTGGTAAGACTAATTACGATTGTTATATAGCTAATGACAATGAAAACTTATATCAAGCCACTAATAAACCCTAATGAAAGTATAAATGACTTTATTAGCATTATGTCATAACAACAAAAGATTATGAATATCGTTGCAAGGAACCAAGCAAAGGTTATTTTACCCAAACTTGAACAGCAAATATTTTTGATGGTACAAACCCAATACAATCTCATCCTTTTCTTCAAGTTTTCAAAATAATGATTGCCGATCATTGGTAAGAGGATATTAATAAACTGCATTACCTACAAATATTTACAACAGGACTTTCTTTGCAACTTGCTAGGAGCTGTAGAAGGAAGGATGTAAGGATTGCGTATAAAAAAAACCCTTGACATTTTGAATGAAGTATTTGATAAAGAAAGAAAAGTTGCTGGTTCTTATATTGATAAACTAAATAATTGGAAAACAATAAAGAATAAGGTCGCTAAAGCAATGTGTGAATTTTCTATTTTTATGATGGTTGCAATAACATGATCGATGATTTATCACTATTAAATCAACTCAACAACCCTAATGAAATTTACAAGATTATAATGAAATTGCCTTACAAAATGAGAGTTGTCTGGATAAAGGGAATTCAGAAATCCAAGAAGAAAAACGTATGAAAAATTTTAACGATTTTGCTACGTTTGTTCGTCAACAGTCTGAATTATTAAATTTACCATTATATGGCAATATAACATAAATAAAAAAAGAAAAGATATTTAGGAATAGTTTCACTAAAAGTAAAAAAAAAAAGTATTTTTTACAACAACGGAAAAACCTGATCCCAAAAATTTGTAATGTAAAGTTTGCAAGAAATCAAACAACAACATATACATCTGTTATTTCTTTAAAGGAAAGTCATATGATGAAAAATTAAAATTTATTCGTGGTTAAAAACTTTGCTCTAAGTATCTGGCTCCCTTTCATACAAGCAAAATATGTAATAAAGAAATTAAATGTAATGTAATCAATAAAAACCAGGCAATTGTTATGAGCAAAGAAGCTGTTAAAATTAAAAAAAACATCTACCGGTAAGGTTGAAACGGGATCCAGTGAAAGAAAAGACCTAAAAATAGTAGATAACAATAATTTGGATAATGTTACTAAAGCGCAAAAAATGACTATAAAAAGAACAAAAACAAAACAGTTGCATATGTTGTCGACAAAGAAAGTTATGCATCCTGCTGTTCCTGTTAAGGTAATGGTTCTAGATGGTAATACAACAGTATTCACATATTTATGAATGGATCCATACTGTACTGATGTATACACGAGTGAAAAGCTGTTTTAAAAACTAAATTTAAAAGGAAAACCGATAGACGTTTTCAATACGACCACGCACCATAAAAACGTACCAATAAAAACTATAGTTGTTAACAACCTTGAAATTTCTGGTTTAGATGAAAACGAAAAGGTAACAATGTCTGTAACGTGTTGCAGAAAAGAAGAATTGCTTTTTGAAAGAAATGATTCAACTAGTCCCACAAATATAGAAAATCTTGAATTTTGTAATTTCACTGATGAAGAAATTGGAATTTAGTAGTCATAAATCAACCTCATATTTTAAAACAATTGCATGTTATAAGCGGAGAAGATAAAAATGAACCTTACCTATCTCTTCATAAATTTGGCTATGCTTTAAATTCACCTTCAATTTAATAGACGAATATAAAATGCTTTAGAATTAAAACAGAAGATAATTATGATATTGATAAAAAATTTAAGATACTTTGCCTACAAGATATTCCTGAACATATAGGTCATGAAAAGGGACTCTCCGTTAAAGACAAAAGATGGAAAACAAGATTTGAAAATAGTTTAAAGAGACGAACTGATGGACATTATGAAGTTGAATTACCTTTTAAAGACACAAGCTTTCATTTCGCCAA
>JABUQX010053652.1:0-15000 GCA_015478945.1 Trachelipus rathkii | reverse complement strand
TCGGAAATCTCATTGAACTGTCTAATGTCTCCTAATCAACCTGTAGATTAGATATCAGTATTCTACAAAAATGCTATTTAGTAAACAATACGCCCGGACACTCCTCAATGATCTCTCAGTCACATGTGTTCAGTGTGCACAGAGAGGAGAATCAGAACCCGAAGTTAATTGTATGTTATTGTCGCGAGCTTATCAAGTGAAAAACATGAGTGTCATATGCGCAGCTGATAAGCTTATACACGTCCTACAACTGCAATATTTAGTACTGTGCAAGCGTAGACAACTAGTGTAAAGGTTCGGAGAGTGATAGTTAACTGTCACCTAACCATACGACCGCTAAGAACAACCTGCATGAACTCAACCCATATGTACAAGACTGGAATAGGAGTATCTGTATATACGAAACGACAACTCAAATATTTGGTATATAGGCGTAGCCGAGAATTGCTGGTAACTAACAGAGCGAGATACGACACACAGTACTGAGAACACGCGAATATGTCATAATGCACATACTGAAGCTACTTCAGAAATTAAGATTCTTGTAGCACATGGACATCGCACCCTAAATACACGGTGCATCTTTCTGGGAACTTAACGCAACCTAACTTATGCACATAACTGACAATGATTATCGGGAAGCCTGAGATAACCTGCTACCGACACTTTTATCTCACTACAGGCCCCTGGCACTCTCAGATTTCACTCTCTCTGGAAAGGCTATAAGTACCGCAACCTAACCGTGAAACTCTCGATCTGTCTCTCTACAAAGTGAGATTAATCTACAGTATTAAATATTCGTAGCTTCTCAAATCTCTATCGGTGTGTAATATCAATTGCATCTCAAATAAGTCATGAGTGACAGAATCATATACAGTAATATCCTGGTATACATAATAAATTCGCGTGAAATCCCACGATTGTACTAGACACTAAAATTAAATTATGTTGAAGATATGTCGCGCAACTCTTTGATAAGGTGTTGATACAAGACTGACATAAACTCATCGACGCATAAAAGTCTCGAATGAATGCACAATAGTCAAACACACTATATTGTCCAATATATACACTTGGATATTCACATTTACTTCCCATTCTATAAGACTGCTTTAGAAGTATCAAAAGTGTCAAGTTTACATGTATATAGTTGATGAAGAAAATACATTCACAATATACTAGACACTAGGATTATATAAATTTTAATTATAAAGTAATGAGCGACAATGCAGAACCTTAAGCGTGAGGCTTGCACGCGCAGTTTCTCACGAGGAAAGCACGAAAAATCAACAGTATAATATCGGAAAGTTACAGTTAAAATATTATCTTCCCTACAAGGTCAATAAAATAACCAATAACAACGTTTACCTTTTGAACAAGAATATTTTGTTTGTTAACAATCAACGGGCGGGGTATAAGATTGGAAAATTCCCCTTTCAGCGAGTCGTAGAACATAGCTCTTCCTCACAGAGAATACTAGATACAACAAGTGTTGAAGAAGACATAAGCGTTTAACGTTGTGTCACTCTGGTGGAAACACTTTGTAGAACACAGAGGAGTAAACCATCCGAAGACGTGAGAAATAATCTTTATATAGCGCGCATCACGGAGCACCATGAGGTCGACTGTACGCAATTTCGATAATTTAGACAGATGTCGGTTTGATGGAATTCTATAGGGATTAGGGTCGGGGCGTTAAGAACACATTACGTCTGGAGTGGAACGCAAAAGGCCAGACTGCACATGGACAAATCCCCTTACGCAAGATATGCTAAAAGCCACAGTCCTTCAAGAACGCCAGAAAAAACACACTGAACCTGTGCGAACATACAGCGCACAATACTTTCACCACAATAAAGACTAAGACCAGCATAGAAGCGCGTACGATATACATTAATGGTGTCCCGGTTGTAGTGCACCTTCTGTGCTGTGTAACGGAGATGTAATGATGGAGAGAAGAGAACAGTACCTCAGTTTCATCCTGATTACTTTAATCATAAATGGGTGATCCATCCATAACCATCTACAATGATGGCTGTGTTCTGGACACAGGAGTCACTATATCATAACGAACACATTGAGAGTGGTCAGTTGCTGTGGTACCCGCTGTATCACAATCCGAAGCTCGAAAAATGCGTATATTAATCATGCCGGCGCTGCCTACTCCATTCACCGTGGACCCGAAGCTATCACTCTGTTATCTATCGAATTATGACATCAGGCAGGCTCCCCTACTTCCAACGAACCGCATCCCATTGCCAGAATAGATATAGACCCTTTGTGATACGCGCTCAAGTATTTCCGAAGACGCCGATCACGTGAGACGTGCAAACGAGGTAGCTGGAGTACAACCTATAAGAGTGAGTGAGTTGGAGACCTCTGGATACTACCTCAGTGACTGGGGCTTGCTCCAACTCCACCTGCGACGCACAGCATGGTGATTACGCAGGGTAAATAGCGATGAGTTCCGCTGTATCAAATAGAACCCGTGATTGCACAATACCACTTGTCTTGACTCATAATTATAATCTACGAGGTCCTCACTCCCTTGTATCTGGTAACATAGTTGGAATATCATCCACTGCGCAACGCGGCGTCGCAGTAATAATGCCGAGAAGGAGGACCGGTACACCCAGCGTATGTGCATCAAACGCATCCTCTCGTAGCGCACAGATAAATAGTGTGAGCCCCAGGGGAACAGATGGGAGTGTAGCTATTCAGCGGGAGGACAACCCTCAGTATATATGATTTTTAACAAGGATTGCGTGTAAATGATGGCAGGTACGTCGGGAGGCTTTACTGCATGAGCCACACGAGTACGCTACTCACACTGCGGTTCATCGAAACACCTAAGGGGTCACGAGTTCCATTACAACAACTTACCCTCGTTATTCGAAGGGGAGTCGGGTGCAAGCACCCGTACCGTAATCCTTCGTTTGGGTTCCCTTTAGTCTCACCCACAAAGTTCTCCGTTTGTACTGAATACTACGGTATTAGCTACTTCTTTGACCACCACGGTATACTTTAGCCAAATTTGGCTTCATCTTGAGAGTGACCACTCTCCACACGGCCTAACGCCCGATATGCTGGATAATTTCCTGGACACGCGTGTGACTCGTCATTTTGCGATGAGCTTTCTATACAATTCTGAGAGGTGAGATAAGTATGCGGATCTTTAAATGAAGTACGTGGAGTTCCAATGTCACGGCGGGTACAAACAGGTTTGTTAGTTTATACATATAGATACTCGACTAGCAAAGTGAAAAAGAGTGTGCTCACTTAATAGAAGTGTAAACGTTGATAGTAAGAAAAACAACGAAGGGCTCGTGCTAGGTAGAACTGGAATGGTTCTATTCAGAGAAAATCACGATAATCACTGAACCCCTCTTCACACCGGTTATACGCAGTACTCTGTCATACAAAATCACTACTGACACTGAAGAGTAAGGATATACCTATCGGCCAGAGCCCAAAACTTACATAAGAGACTGTTGATTGGGCAATAGATAATTGAGTTAGGTAAAGCTTATCATTTCAAAAGGCGCTAAGGTAACTTAGTTATATATGTAGGACCGAGGCATAAAATTCAGTACGAGCACATGCAGTAGTGACCCTCCCTGACAAACGATAATATCATCACGTGAGGATATGTATATGGTACAGATGGAGACCGCTTAAGTATTAGGCGTTCCATACGGACGTGCTCAAGTACGTTTTATCGTGTATCCACGACTGCCGCGTTATTCCATACTCTGTGTAAAACAATCATATTTCTCCCGTGCTCTATTGACTCTCAATTCACAATATCCGTACGCCTTCCGAGTCTCAGAGGCACACCCATTTGTGTGCGTGTCACACTTCAGTGCTTGGCCACATTTCCTAGAATTCTAGGCATCTGCTGCCTTCGCAACAAATCGTTTACTCAAAGGCTACCGGCGTATACCTCAGAACTATGCGATTCGGGGTACGACTCACCAACATCGATATAGTGGTCTCACGCACTACGGGCTACTACCACAGGTATGTCTTTCATAGCCACAGCTGAGCTTTATACTACTGGTATTGAATACGGTTATTACCGGAAGACCGAAGACAGACACGACTAATCACGTCTCCGCAGTCGCAAACTTACCCGATGTCCGAACAAAAACTTCAAGCTTAATTGGTGCGTCCGAATCTTCTATCCTACTTACCTAGATACAGAGAAGAAGAATTAAACATAGTGTTGTCAACAAGGTTTCCTTACTTTTTAGAACACAGTCGCCTCCTACTACAAATAGTCGCGACTCGTTACATCCAGTTTACAAAATATGCTTTATGACGTGAGAGATCTAGCTAGGTATAGAAACTGTGTGTTGTTCTATAAATTAATAATCAACAATTAGTGAACTGCCATCGCGTAGAGTGCTATATATATAACAAAAACCATAAAAAATCCCGTGTATCAACCTGATCCTTCAACATCTACATACTTCCAACCGCGGGTATATCTCTAGTTTACTCTAAGCCCATGCTAAAGTATTAGCTCTTATGCAACAATGGCTCCCTAGGTCGTAAGAAACAAATGCAAACGTCTAGTAGTAAAAGGTAACATCTGATGATAATGCGAGAAGAAAGAGCGCGTGCGGTGCCCACCTACTTGGCCTGGTCGCAGTCAGGACTTTACACCGAATAAGTTCAACACTGTTTTCACGCAGATCCTGGTCCAAACCAACGTTTACAATGGTGATTAAAACATACCTACATAGTGGTTCACCTCACTCCGTTGTCGACCAAAGGCAAGCCATCATGTATAAGCATTCAGTCTCTCTACTACGTGTGTTTTGCTTTCAATCGCGGCTAATACAACAAATCCTATCTACTCGAACACCTCCATGCTATCAGATTCACGATTCGTGCATATCTTTCTTGTGACTCTGCTAAAATCTTTCTCTTATCATTATTGCGATGCGAGCGCTTCACAAATTTTAATAATGTTTACCTACAATTTTTGTATATCGGAGCGATGCGAACGGTCCATACTACAAACTGAGCGAAGCATTCTTAGTAACCTGTGCAAACATTCTGTGCTTCAACGCTGCGTTTAGGTCGCTTACACTACGTTATGTACGGGAAGGCAACACATACCGGATGACAAATTTATTCACGCCGCTCGCTCTCCATACAGAAAGAAAACACAGTTCACTACGTGATATGAGCGGTGATCTCCACATGATAACACAATAATTCAGCGAAAAATCAACTTTATACACCATATTCTACAAACGTTGAGAGACTGCATGGTTAACCGCATATAGAGGAGTGGATAGGATAGTTACCAACAACCTACACAAAAATCTTAAGCCTGAAGAGCATAGTAGGAAGCGCGCGGATAAATCTATACTTGTCAACTAGAAAGAAAAATAACAATATTTGTTCCATATAGCTATGTTCCTACCAAATTAGGGATTCCAACACAGATATACATACACAAGGAAATTCGTCTCTCAATCGGCGATATCTCTCTGAGACTAACAAAATTACCCGATTATAATAGACAAGTCTAACATACTCATCCCCAGCTTTATATTATAATACTGACCTGTCTCTCTAGCACCTTTGATTAATTATTCTCTCGAGTATCTATGTATACATAATTATCACTCTGATACATAATTCTTGAGATCTTAGCATGAGAGACGACTCCTTCGTGGCGTTCCACTCGGAGTCCTGATGTCAAGAATGATATCCCTGAAAAGATTTAATTTGGTTACTCAATATACGGTTTTACTAATACACCAAACCTACCAGACGCACCTTCAGTATTCCTTTCTCTCAACCATTACCGTTATATCTCACACTCTACGGCACATGTATTCGCTATACTGAGAACGTAGAGCCTCCAGCTGTCTAAGTTGCCCCGATCGCATTAATTTTTGGGGAAAAATTTTTTTTTCATCGAGCCTTCACAAAAATTTTTAGGTTCGTAGGCAAAATCTTTAATAACTAGGCGATTGCTACGACACATGGCGGCGATCGGCGTCGTTTAAAATGTTACCTGCGATCCGCAGGACTCATCCACGTGCTGGACAGTATCTTAAACTTACAGTTTTGAACGATTCCACCGCCTACAACACTACATAATTAATCTGAGGCCTTCTCAGCCTAATTACTACCCTGGATCGAAACACGTTTCATATCGCTACGCAATCGACTTCTACACTTCTAATTTTCAATAAAGATATAGGACCCAAAAAGCATTAAATATATTTCTTCATATAACATGTTTAGAACATGACCGTTAGTAATAAATATGGTAGATAGCTAAATAATTAAATCATTTTGATTTATTTTAAGTGTTTAACTTTTTATATAATAAAAAGATATGAGTTTGGACCTTAGGGTTATAAATCAACAGTCTATTCTTAAAAAATTGTACATCCTTACTATCGCAAATTCTTAAAGCACCATTACTCTTTATCGAAATAATTTAACTCTAGCCAGCAATGATAGTGCGTTTGTGCAACAGATTATTGTTGAGAGAGTATATAATCACACAACTCTTATCTCAGTCACTAATGTTATTGAGAAAAGTCGCATTTCCTTTTTGGCATAAGGTTGCAACATGTTCAATTTCTACAGCCATGTTACACCTGCTCTCCATCCATCGGAATTCTCAGTAGGAAATGACCCACTAGTAAGATATTTTTGTTATCGTAGATAGACATCCCGATTTAAATCATTTAAAACTCGTAGTATTCCTTCATATAGTATCATTTAAACGGGCTCGTATCCCTATTTGACGTAACCTCGATGTCTAAGTTCCGAATTCGCAATTAATGTTTGTTGGAAAAATTTTTTTCATCTGCGAGCCATCACATCTTTCTTTAATTAAATGGTTTTCGTGTAACTAGACATCGAAGGTTACGACATCATAGGGAGTCTGTAGATCCTCTAGCGGAAAAGTTACTATTTCAAGGTCTAGTCAGCTATACTCTATACTACGTTTGAACGTATTCAGAAGCCATAATATCTAATTTCAGCCCAATCCTCGATACCCGATTTGGAAAACCTTCCTTATAAGCGGAAATCAAGCTTTCTCATTGGCGCCGGAAAATTTATTCAATCATTGACCATAGAGAAGAAGGTACAATTAAATCAATTTTTGTACACATAATCGTATTTAAATGTATATAATATGGATAAAAGTAACATTTCAACAAAATACTTACATTGATACAATAAGTCTTTATAAACTTTCTTGTATAACAAAATGAACCAGTTCCGCCGCTGCCCAAATAAACAAAATTTGTATAGGCTTAACTTCGCTGCGTATAAACAAAATTGTAACTAGTTCGCTCGCTGCCAATAAACAAAAAAACTAAGCGAGTTTTTGGCTCGCTGCCAATATATAATATTGGTTTACTTTTTGCCGAATATGAACGATGCCTTATTAAGGTCTATCCTGTCTATATACAATAATGTTGCAGTATATTTATTCCTTATGATAAAAAAATCATAATAGTCACGTATCCAGAACATTTTAACTTTTATGTTCGATCGTCCAAGTTTCATTGAAACGGGTCCCGAGGCACGGGACATCATGACAAAAATATATTGCCTTTTAAATACGTTCTAAACGTATTAAAATCAGGGCCTACTATTGTACCATTTTAACTGGCTCAATTTCCCATTTTGTCGTAACCTCGATGTCTAAATTCCCGATCGCATAATTTTTTCAAATTTTTTTCAAACCATCGAGACCTCAAAATTTTTTTTGAAGGCATTGGGAACTTAGACATCGAGATTACGACCAAATGCTCAATCGAGTCCGTTGAAATGTCGATATATCAAAGTATACTGGGTTCTAATACGTTTGAACGTACTTGGAAACCAATATATCCAAATAAATCTTTTTCTTGGTACCCGATGAAACGTCACGAAACTAATTTTGTTGCCACAAATTTTTTGTTTGAGAATTTAGTCAGGAATATGAATAATTATACGATAAAAATATTTCTTTCAACAGTAAATCATAAAGTTTTCTCGATGTCAAATCAAAACTAGTTCTCTCGCTAATAATAAACCAAATTAAAAATAGTTCGTTCGCTGCCAATATAATACGTTTGATTATATTTATTCCTTTAAAAAAAAATTAAAATATTCGTTCCTAAATTTCAGTTTTTATTGCGTGCCGTTTCATCGGGTAACGAGGAAGAGCTCATGGTAGGATATATAGCTTTTGAATGCGTTCAAACGTATTACTAATCAGGATCATTTACTATAGTATCATTTTCACGGTCTCAATTACCCATTTGGTCGTAACCTCGATGCCTAAGTTTTCAATCGCATAATTTATTTTTCAAAAAATTTTTTCAAACCATCAAGAATTCAATTTTTTTTAAAGGAATTGGGAACTTAGACATCGAGGTTACGACTAAATGCTCAACCGAGCCCGTTGAATTGTCGATATTTGAAGGATTACTGGGTTTTAATACGTTTGAATGTATTTGGAAACCAAAATTTCTAAAAAAAAAAACGTCATGAAACGGAATCGACTTTTCCCAAAAATATATTAAAAATTATTTCCACCTCATAACAGATTTAAACGTATATTCTTAGAATAAAAAAAATATTAATCCTACTCAGTTACACCTCTTTAAAAATCATATTGTCGATTGACGTTGGTCAAATTTTTCACTGGTTAATTGATCATCCTAAACGTTTTATTATGATAAAACAGGTTACTTTTTTCAAAATTTTATTTATACATCTTCAAAGGGATGATTGAGACAAACTTACATGCAAGGAAAACTTTATTTTATTAAATACAACGTTACCTTTTTAAAAGAAACACAAGCTTTTTAGGTAAATAAGCAATTACCATTATTTTCTATATATACTTTTTTTTATGATAAAAAAAATGGATAACAAAGCGCCAAAATTTCCGCACTTTATTGTCTCGCGAAGGTAAATAGCGTAGCGAACTAAAAGAGCCATCGTGTCGGTGATAAGAAAATTTTTGTAGGTAAGTAATTTCCTTCACCAGCTTAGGGAGCGCAGAGATCGAATTGAGTCGATCCGACCATAAATCACATCAGCTGATCACCCTAGCCGCTGAGCGCATACAAATCAATCAAATTATTATACATTAGTTACAGGACTAGACACCAACAATTTTTTAAAGTCATCGTCCCACCCTAGTTTTTCGGCTAGTTTTTTGCAGCTTTCGTCGCAGTTACCGATGAGGCTTAAATTTATTTTTGGCATATTCGATTCTTCGAGCTCTTCTTCTCGATTAATTAAAATCCGAGGGCAAGAGTCAGGCACATTTTGAACGAGAGACGAAAAAGGATCGACGATCAGAGAGGTTCCTATTATTATTAGTAAATCGCATTTCTTAAACTCTTCGAGGTATTCGGAGTTTTTTTCTGGTAAAAAGGGCGTTTCGCCTATTGAGATACCAGGTCCCACCACGCCTTCTTCGCAATAAGAACACGTCGGGGTAATATCTTGGGAAATTTTTTCTCCTATCCATTCTCGCGTATATTTCTTTCCGCACAAAAAGCAATAGTTCGTGCGAAACGAGCCGTGATATTCTACGACTTTTTCGACGGGGATCCCGGTTAATGTATCCAGTGTATCTATGTTAAGCGTGTAGTGTCGTAAGAGGACCTCTTTGTCGTGAAGAAGTTTAAAAAAGTAGTGAGCTGGAGTAGGTTTAAATTCGGACGGGAAGATCCCTTTAATCACTTTAAAAAAATGTTTTGAGTTCTTTATGAAAGAATTGATTTCGAGGATGCCTCCCGAAGAATTTCGCTTCTCGTCGAAATCGTGATTTTCTGTATTTGCGGACGGTTCCTCGCCGCCGATTGGACACAGATAATTCGATGGGATTTGTCCGCCGCAAGAAGATGGGAACTATATTTCATTATGATTTAATCCCGCTCGCAACCGGCTACTAAAGGTGATTACGTTTTTGCATTTCCCCCTGTTCAATAAAGGAAACCACGGTCGTCGATTGTCTTGGAAGGCGTTGTTCGAGAAGTGTTTCCTCGTCTCGGGATGGCCCAAGGTGTCCTGTGGAGTGTGCTTAATCCTCCAGAACATTGGTTTGGCTGTATTGCGTTTCGGAGGCTCCAGAATTGATGTGTTAAAATATCTGTATAGGGAGCTACCTTAGGATAACACCAACGGTCAGATCGGCAATATCTATTTAATTAATTATAAAATAAGTAATGGTATACTTATGTTATAAATAAAAAATGGTAATTAAATTCGTTGGTGTTACATTATACCGAGGAATAATGAATTAAATAACCGTAGAAACAACCACTATACCAAAATACTATGTAACTTATCATTCCTTTATATATTCGCTAATTACCTTACTATATTACTGATAGTACCATGTTTTTAAACTAATCAATTATATAGCATTCATCGTTATTTATTATATTATATTTATTGTATTTAATAATAATATAATAAATATATTATATATATATAGTATATGGTTGTGTGTGTGGGATATACCCCAGAGGTCGGTGGTCGTGGTATATAAAATAAATTTCTGACTAACAAAATGTGTTTGATTCTATAAAACTGTTTTACATAACTCCCCGCGACGAACACGAATTGCTATATCAATGGATCATGAGTTTTCTTATTGTACAGAATATAGCGCGCCCTTTCCCGTACCGGTTCCACCTCATAGTACCTGCTCTCACCGATAACACAATATTAAAAATATATAGATATATAGTAACAGAGTTATTAATTTCATCGTATTTATTGCACCTCTGACAGGCTTCTGTTAATATTGTGAGTATTATTAATATATAAGACATTATTCAACCTCATTTCTCTCTCAGTCTTATCCTTATTTTCCTTTTATGTCACAGTTATTACCCCTATTAGCTCACTCAATAATCCTAATATATATGTAGTAAAATTTGGGTGTTTTCGTGTAGATGCCAATCCTCTATGGCGGTCCAACAGAGAGGGTGTCTCACCCACACGTCTTTTTAAATCTAGTCTCTGTTATAATTATTTCCTTTGTGTGTCATTTAGCCATTATCCCACCGACGGATGTACCAATTACTATTATTATACTTATTGATACCAGGGCATCGTATTGTCGCTTTTATGATCAGACACCCTACGTCCGTAGTTGTTGTTGTTGTTAGTTATCTGTTCTTTTCCGATCGCAGTATCATATCGCGACTGTACGCACCGCCAGCCGAGTCACAGAACCCGCACGAGGTTTTGGGTACTTCTCTCTCATGCTATCAATACTACAATTGAACTTGGTGTCAGTTTACCAAGTCCTATATATAAGGAACGACACACATCTGCGGATCCTGTTATCTACTGCAAAGTCCAACTGTTCGGTCCCTTCCTGCGCCACGACTATCGAGTTAATTATTGTACTCCTTACCCCTGCTCTTTTTTCCACACACATCTCCACGGCGAGCGTCGATGTCGGGATTAAAAACTGCAACTAAGATGCGGCCCATGTCTTGATCGTGGTGCAGAGCCGAATACCTGTACTACCCAGACACTCCTTCGTTGTTTACTGCTTTCAAACGACTAAAAAACTTTCCATAGAGACGTCCACGATAGGGAATCCAACGTTCTCTTACTCTCGCTATTTACCGAACCTTCGAACGCGTTCAGTGCTGAAGCGCTCTTGAACGCGTTCGCAATTCGATCGTCTCCCTAATATAGCGAGGTCCGAAGGGTCAGTGATATCGCTCCCATCGTATATCTACCGTCTGATAGTACCGTGGTTGGTCAGAGATAAGGATCTCCGAGTTGGAAGTCTACGTTCACAATTAACATATCACTCGAATTTCGGGGTAAAGCTTTATGACGTCCTTGTTCTTCGGCCCCTGCCGTTATACGTTTCCGGTCTTCTGAGGCAGAAACTCGTTATGAAAATACGAGGTTCAACTCAGCCTGCAGAAAAAGTGAGTACGTCAGAGTCCCCTTCTATCACCCGCGGTTTAAATACGGACGACAGGTATTCGAATAAGTTAATAGCCTGGTTTTGGACGTTTTTCAAATCTACGAAAAATTTAACGGAAGACGTTAGCGAATCTTCGATATTCTTCGGAGAAATTTCTACCCCCTCCCCACAATCCAGATTCGGTATCGAATTTGCGTACATTTCGCCTAACTTCTCGCACGTCATAAAGATTAAATAATCGATCCTGAAAAGAATATCGTTCGACAATAAATTGCACGTCAAAGCGACTTTCGCAGAACGAGCTTTGATAAATTCAGTCGTTTTCACGAACGTCGCGAGGAGTTTCCGAGCCAAATAATCGAACAAATGCCTCTTATTTTTAACGGCACCGCCGTTCGCCTCTTTAAAAAAAAATGAAAATAATTCTTCGAACCCTTTTTGTTCTTCGCCGAAATTTTTCAAAACCTCCTCGTCGAAAAGATGCGCGAACGTTCGCGCGTAGGTTACCAAAAATTTCGCGGTCGCTTCTTCCACATCTCGCCTCGAAGGAGTTTCGAAGTTGATAATGACGTTTTCGTCATATTTGGCGGCTCGCGTTTCGTCGTCGTCGTCCGTTGACCTTTCATCACGTTGATGCGAAGGTAGCGATGTGCGAGCAATGGGAATAGTTTTGCGGTTGATTACGCTTCTCACTACCTCGCGAAACGCTTCTTCATTACTTCTTTCCAATTTTTCACCTATAGTCGTTGATGACAAACGCGATTTCTTCTCTTTCGATTCTTCACCTGGAGCCGGACATATTTCCGATGGGGTGGACTGTTTCGAGCATGAATTAAGGTTAGCGGTATTCGATTTCTCTATCTCGTGTGATAAGGATAACGGATAACTCGTTCCTTCGCCGAAATGATTCTTCATTTCGGATACTTTTTGGGTAAAGCCTGTATCACTACCATCACCACCTCCATCACCCTTGTCGTCAATCACTTTTTTATTTTTCTTGATATGACATTCCTTACAAGTACGTTCTTTTTCCTTAACCATTTTTGTTTCATTTTTAAACCTTTTTCCTCTCGGTGTCGATGGAGTTATCTCTTTTGTTGCTGCTGCTGCTGCTGCTGCTGCTGCTGCTGCTGTTGCGCGCTCGGTATAGTAGTCGAGGTTCCTTTTTTTTCGGTTTTCGAGATATTCTGCGTCACTATCCTCGGCCGTCGAGAATATAGCTGAACCCTCATCTTCTAAGATTTTTAAATAATCGTCGTTCGTGGTGAGTAAACTCGATTTATCTAGCGCCGACGCCATGCTAATTTTTCAGATATTTTTAATAATAAAGAAGGAAAGTATAAAGAGATTCGGTAATAAATATAAAAAAATAATAAAAAAGATTGAATAACAACGAATATTTATTACCGCTATAGGCGATGGGTCTAAAAAATATAAATAATATCTACAATTTCAGAGACGTATTCACCGACGATACAAATTTCAATCCAGATTTATTAAAGTTTGAACGATCGGTATCATTCGACGACCGAGATTTTGAAAGCGGTAGAAAAAGAATCGTATTGCGGCAAATGGAAAAAATTTTGTTGGAAATAACGCGACACGGACCGGATATCGAAAGATGCGCTATCAAAATTCAAGAGAGCGTTAAAAAAATCGAAAGGAATAACGAGGAAATTCACGATGCTCTTCGAAATTCTAACATAAACTGGCAATCTTACTTCGGGTCAAGGCGTATCAAAACGAACACGATAGGGTCCCACGGTAACGAAGAAGACCGTAACCTGCTCGTGATTCAGGGGCCAAAAGGTCTGCTATCGACAGTTGTTAACGATAAAGAGTCTTTAACGAAATTAAATTAAATAGATTATTATATTATTTTAAGATTAAATAGAAACAAAATTGACGGTTGTTTAGCATAACCTTTTTTTTCAAGCAATGTTGATCCGCTCGAACCTGCGGGCGGATCAAGCTCGTATTTTAAGCGCGGGAGGTTAATAAAAAATTTTCACATCTGATAGATTTTTCTAGATGTTTATACATTAGAAACCGATATTTGAAAAATAAAACTACCAACCTTATGCAACTGAAGATGATGGGAAAATTTAAACTTCATACTTCTTTATAAAACGTTTTATTAAAAATATTCCTATATAAAATATACATATACATAAAAAACTAACATGAATGAATGGGTGAACTATGCATATTCTCCTTTACCCATCGAATTACAAGAATTATCGTACTTAATTCCGCTTCGTGTCTTTCTACGACGTTATTATTGGTTACCTCATCTTCATGTATTTAGTCTTTTCAATTTCTCCTTCGTTCAGGATTTTGAAAAAGTTCCCACCAAGTTACTCACTTTTTATTCCACAATTTTCATAATTTTTTCCTCGATAATTTCATCGATTTTTTCAAATTTCTTGTCCAGTTTATCCATTATATATAGCACACCTTCGTTATATTTATCGCGGAGAATTTTTACACCCTCGGTATATTCATTTTTAAGAACTGCTTTAACTTCATCTATATTGGCTAGCAAATTTTCTTCGAGCTCGTTTATATTGATTGAGAGATTTTCTTCAAGATAATTTATATTCTTTGAGACATTTTGGTCAACTTCGTATATCAATTCATTAATATTCTTATTTCGTGGTGCTTCTGGTTCGCTGCTGGAGTTAAGTTGAGCGTCCATTCTTTCTTGGCTGTCGTAATCTTCTCTAATGTATTTGAATGGAGCCTAGCGGTCGTATATATACTATAATCTTCACCCCCCCCTCACCTGTGCAAATCGACATATAATTTTTCCATTAACTATTTCTTTTATCTTCATTTTTATTTTCACTTTTTTATGAAATTAATAGCGTCATCATTTTTCTTTATGTTGGGGTTATTATTTTATCTTTTATTTGTTTATATCTTTCTTCGACAGTTAATTCGTAATAAAATATTCAATATTTCGAGTATAATGAATAACCTAAAGAATTTTTCTATCAATTTGCTTGGATTGAGCTAAAATATGTAAATTCCTATAATCAGTTAATCGA
>JABUQX010053651.1:52500-58543 GCA_015478945.1 Trachelipus rathkii | reverse complement strand
TTGGACCAGGTGTTCTTTATTGTTGGTGTATAAAATATCTATTAATTATTATTGCAGCCTATTAGCTCAGTTCATACATTAAATTATTGAAAACTTAACTTTTAAATTTCTGCTTTATATTTTGGAATTTAAAAAATAATTTTTTTTTTTAGTAATAAGCCTATACCTTACCCCCTATAGCCGTCCAAGGCACTCCTTTTTTTATTTTTTTTCAAAAGAAAACAGTGTATTTATACAAAAAGAAAATAAATTAAAGCTTACATAATAGCCTAGGTGAATAGCGTCCACTGTAATCACAAAAGTTCTAAATGGGAGATTTAGATTAACTTTTCTTCTCAAGCATTTGAATTTTTTTTGATTTTATAGCGGCTTCTTCTGTTAAAGCCTTCAGTTTTTAACATCTTTCTCTGCTCTTCAAGTTTATTGATCTGTATGGATATTTTCTTTTTTCAACCTTTTTATTCTCCTCTTCTTTTTGGTTCTGTTTTGACTCTTTGAGATGTTCTTCATATCTCCTATGGCAGCTCTTACATTTGTCAACATGTTTTGAGTGGATAGAAACTTTATGAATACTTTCATGAGATTTTATAGAATTGTCCACTGTTCTTTGAGAAATCAGACTATGTTCTTTCAGATTTCCACTAAAATGCTTAATTTATAAGAATGTCTTCCCGCAAGTTTAGTATTTATATTCGCCAAAAAACAGAAATAATTTAAAATTTGCCACAATTCCGCATAACATTGATTTCCAGGTAATATAGAGAAAAAAAAACTCATCAAAGTCTCTAGAAGGACAATCACCATCCAAAAATATTTTGAATTTTAATTCAAGGGTAGAATGAGTTTCACTGCAAAGTAGTGTATTGTGCTATTGCTTTCTCAGCAACAGAATCTGTGATTCGGTTATTGGTGTACAATGCCTCTAGCAATAAATTAAATCTTTGTTTCCCTTGTTCTGGCTGATGAAAATTATACTAGGATCCAATGATAAGAGCCATTGGACAGGCTTGTACTTCAGAGGATATCTTTCTAATATCTTTTCTGTCAATTTGATTTGCACAGTCTGGCATTCAAGTTTGTCATGTAAATCTAATGCAAAAAGCTTAGTTGTTTGGTTGAAGCAGGCATTTTACTGGACTTAAGAAATCTTTCCATAATATAATACGAGACATTGTAAATCTGGGAACAGGAGATAAACTGTGGTTTCAGTTTGACGTCCAACCACTGGTCGTTAAAGTTAAGTTTTTTTTTTGCTTGAAGTTCATTTAAAAAAATTATAAATACCTTCAACTGCACAAAAATCCAAAAAATCCCTTCGTCAAACCTCAAAAAAAAAAAAAAAACCTCAAAAATATATTCCATGAAAAAGAAAAAGTATATAAAACAGATTAAGTCATAAGTCATGACAGTCTAAAACACATCCATATACCAATCACCTTCAATCGGAAGGATGAACTTGGAACAACTTCTACGAACAGATAGGAAGAATAGTAGGTAATAGTGAACTAAAAATAGAAAGAAACAGGAAGAAGTAGATTTATGGGAATGTTCGTTCCTCGCCCATCCTTTCAATTCACTTATCAAATACATTCTCATTCCACAATTATACAGTTAAGGAAAAAAATATATCAAAAATATGTAACTGATGGTCCATGGGATCATCTTCTATGTTTGGGGAATTTTAAATTTCCGCTGACTTTTTCATGATTTTTGGGAATTTCCCTTGACTTTCAGCATATTTTAAACGTTTCCCTGACGTTTCCCTGACCAATTTTTTTTTCCCCTGACTTTCCCTGACTTTCCAGAAAGTGTGAACCCTGCCATAGCCGTCCAACGCACTTTTTTTATTTTTTCAAAAGCAAACAGTTTTATTTATAGAAAAAGGAAAATTAAATTAAATGTTACATTAATAGCCTAGGGGAATAACTCCCACTGTGATCACAAAAGTTTTAAATGGGGAGAGATTTAGGTTAACTTTTTTCTTCTCAAGCATTCTGAATTTTGATTTTATAGCGTCTTCTTCTGGTCAAAGCTTTTGTTTTAAGCATCTCTCTGTTCTTCAAGTTTAATTGATCTGTAATGAATAAATTGTCTTTTTTCTTGAGATGTTCTTCATATCTCCTATGGGCCATTTTCATACATTTGTCAACATTTTTTGAGTGGATAGGAACTTTATGAAGACTTTCATGAGATCTTTATAGCATGGTGCACTGTTCTTTGAGAAATCAGACTTATGTTCTTTCAGATTCTCTTCCTAAAAATTGCTTTATTTACAGAAAAACCCTCCTTCCACTGTCGCATTTCCATGGGAAAAATAAGCCTTAATTTAATAATTTGCCACAATTCCGCATAACAATTTGATTCCCAGGTACTATAGAAGAAAAAAATTCATTAAGTCTCTTAGTAGAAGGACAATCCCCATCCAAAAATATTTTGAATTTTAATTATAGCGTAGAATGGAGCTTCACTGCAAAGTAGAGCTTTTGTGCTTTTGCTTTATCAGCAACAGAATCTTTGATTCGGTTATTGGTGTACAATGCCTCTAGCAATAAAGCAAATCTTTGTTCCCTTGTTCTGGCTGATGAAAAATTATACTAGAATCCAATGATGAGAGCCCTTGGACGGCTTGTACTTCAGAGGACATCTTTCTATTATCTTTTCTGTCATTTTGATTAGCACAGTCTGGCATTCAAGTTTGAATTTTAGGATATTACTTTCATTCGGAGTGACTTCTTTGAGAAGTTTTTTTTGTTTGAAATCCATAATTAATACCTTTTACATCACGCAAATGTCTTTGTCATGTAATCTAATACAAAAGCTTAGTTGTTGTAGCAGGCATTTTACTGGACTTCAGAAATCTCTTTCCATAATATTTAGTACGAGACATTGTAAATCTGTGAACAGGAATGGACCAAGTGGGTCTGATATTTGGAACTTTCGTAAAAATGATTCACGTTCTAAGGAAAGCATTTTAAAAAAGCCAGTTTGCATTTTAGAAATACATCTTTGGTTTGAACAGAAACATTTTGTAATGGTTTGGTGTTGAGTGATTTTCGGCTGTCAACTGCACAAAAATCCAAAATCACTTCGTCCAACCTCAAAAAAAAAAAAAAGAAAAAAAAAAAAAGTATAAATTCCTAAAAAGAAAAAGAAATATAAACAGATTAAGTCATAGTCATACAGTCTAAAAAAAACCCATATACCAATCACTTGGAACCATCTTTACGGACAGAATAGGAAGAATAGTAGGTAATAGTGAACTAAAAATAGAAAGAAACAGGATAGAAGTAGATTTATGGGATGTCGTTCCTCGCCATCCTTTTCATTCACTTATCAAATACATCTCTCATTCCACAATTATACAGTAAGGAAAAAAAATATATCAAAAATATGTAACTTGGTCCATGGATCATTCTTCATATGTTTTGAAATTTTAAAATTTCCCAGACTTTTTTGGAATTTTCCTGACTTTCAGAATATCTTAAAACGCTTCCCTGACCTTCCCTGACTGATTTTTTCCCTGACTTTCCAGAAAGTGTGAACCCTGAAACAGGAAATTACTACTAAAACTGTGTGAGCATTTCTTATCGAGTGTAAGCACAAATGACATGACAAAAACGAAAACGGTCTAAATTAAAAGCAAAGAAAATACTAAAATTCATTCTATCGCAAACGCTTCGTATTATTACAATTATGATTAAAGGATAAAGAACTAAAGAAATTAGTCCCATGTAAAGTATTAGTGGACTTGCTACTTCTATTTATTGCAAGCCCACTAATACTTTACTTGGAACTAATTTCTGTATTTCTATCTCCTTTAATCATAAAATTGCCGGTCTAAGATCCCGCATACACAAGCCTTTGTTATTTGTTCTGATTGGAAGTTTTTCCATGAAGAAATCACCTTTTTCTGTAAATTTTCTGGGTTTAGCCTTTATCCCTCTAACGTTTTTGATAACACTTATCGCCCTAAAACTACTGCATATGATGTTCCTAAACTTCCTGTTTATGCTCGGCTTCCCTGCATTAGACCCCTTTCCAATGCTCTTCACTTTCAGATTAGAAAAATTCATTAATAACAAAAACTTTCCACATTGCAAGTTTTCTTTATATCTTTTATTAACAACAACTCAATTGGCAGTTTCTTTAAGATTAAAAAAGCATCCCCATGAACTTGAGTTCACACATCGTTTACAAATATAAATGTGCCAACTGTAACATCGACTATGTAGGTCAAACTTTCCTAACACTAAAGATGCGAGCCTTCAAACGCATGGACATTTCCTTTCGAACTAATCTCCCCAACTATCAACCAGAGAATTTAGCTGTCAGAGATCATGATCTATGACCTTATATCTCTTGCAAAAATTCTCCATTTCTTCAAAATGCTTCTAAAGGTGAAGAAGAGAACTTAAAAATTTGGAATCTTTTTATTTAAAAACACTTAAACCTACACTTAATATCCATTAGACTTCTTTGGCATTCCTGATTGCCTGTACTAATTGCCTGAATTTCGTGCAAAAACGAACACAATTTCTTGCGTACGAGATTTACTTTTGTTTTGCAAACAAGTGAAATCAGCTGTTGTGATGGAGTCCGTCGATTTCGGATAACCAGAAATAAAACTAATAACAAATGGTTTATATTACAAAAAATTGATCAACTATTATGATGGAGTTTATCGATTTGGAAGAAATTAGATTTAAGGCTGATTTTATTGTATGAAATATTCATCAATTCAAATGGCTTACCACGCCGTCATTTTTTTGGTTTACATATTTTCGTAAGAACGTTCTAAATTCCGCAATCACAGGAAATAGGCAACCTTATAGAATTAAGAAATTCCTTACGTTTGGTTAATATTTTTCACGATATTTTGCGCTGTTTGCCAAAAACGAACGCAAACTCGAGCATTTCTTTACGTTCGTAAGCACAAATAAAAATCGCAACTGCCTATAGGAGCCTTCACTTAGATCCCATAGATTGGGAAACTATCAGAGCATAAGGCGGAAGTTTCTCTAATTATAGTAAATATATATTATATATATATATATATATATATAATATATTATCATAATATATATATATATACTATATATATATATATATATATATATAATATAATATGATATATTATATATTATAATATATATATATATAATGCAAAAATTAAAAAAAGAAGGAAATTTGAAAACTTTAATTCTAGGAAGGCGTGAAGCTACTGACCAAAATAGTCAATTTATGAAGAAATTTTTAAATTCTCTTCGTCTGTTAGCAAGGGGCTGAAAACCCTCCTATCAAATCTAGCTTTCCGTGAATGGTGTTGATAAGCTCAAAACCTTTCAACTACCAACACCACCCTTCAGCAATGCGGGACATGGTACGTGATATATATATATATAGTGCTGTTACACAAAAAAAACCCAAGCCCATTTGTTACATAAAAACAACCCATTGCTGTATCTCAGTAAATATGAGGTCTAGAGCGAAAAAATTTGGTGCATGTATTAATCGCATCTAGTACGAGTGAAAAAAATTGTTATAATGGTTCGAAGTCAATTTTTGAATTTTTCGCGAATTTTTTCATTTTTTGAAAAATTTCACAAATTTTCAGCATTTCTGAAACGACTTTTGAGACTTTTCAAGCATTCACTGCATTAAGAAATTTAATAAATTTTTAATAATATTTGATTCATTCTTGTTGGTCCCATTCCTTGATCTCATTCCACACCAAATTCAAGAAATTTTATGAGCCCCTCCCCCCCCCAGACCCTTGAGTTGAGCTCTAAAAAAAAACCCACTTACAACGAAAAAAAAAACCCAATTCAAATTAATTGAAAATGTGCATATATGCGGTATAACTCCTATCAACATGCTGTTTGGTTGTTTTTTTCCTCTGTCAGTGTGGGGTCCGAAAACCCCCAAAAAAATGTAAACATAAAAAAACCCCACTTTGCTACAAAAAAAAAAAAAACCATGTATTTTTACAAAAAAGTTAAAAAAATATTTTTTTTTTTAATAAAAGTTGTAGCAGATTAACAGG
>JABUQX010053651.1:0-50000 GCA_015478945.1 Trachelipus rathkii | reverse complement strand
GAGTGTCCAATCTCCATACGTTTGTGAAAAATGAAATCACAACCCGATGCTCCCTGATCAGGAGAGGGCCGATGGCAGACCTTGCAATACGTGCAACACGTTTATTCTGTAGTCTTTTCACTGAACGCTAGGAAATGGGCACATGTCTGACTTCACGGAGCCTGTGTTGTAGCTGTACGCTTGTTTGGAAACGATCACGAAGCACTGCTAGACGGAGGAATCTGTCATCTCTCTCTCGGACGTCGCCCTCGGGCGACCCTGACCATGTCATTTACGGTTGCTGCCAGTCTCCCTGAACCAACGAAGGATTCGACTGACTGTCGATTGGTTTACCCCGAGTTGTTGAGCCACCTGTCTCTGAGAATGGCCTACTTCCGACAGTGTGATAACTCCTATGGCACGTTCCTCTTCTCTGACGATGTCTTTCCATCGCGACAGTCTTTGTCAAGCTCCGGCTTACAGCATACGGTTTGTTTCGTTAGTTGGTTGGTGTCTTGCCATCCTGTTTTCCTATAAACGTACTTTCGGGATTTTGTAATTTGGTTGGTTGTCTTTATAATGCCATTTAGTTCCATAAACGGTGTAGTTACATACGATATACACTCCGAAGTTAGGTATGACCCAAATAAAACCAAACCCTAGCTCTACTTTTCCAAAAATGAAAAAATGACAATTAAATTTTTTTTTATGTAATTGATGATATATAATATAATATATTATTATATTATACGTGTGATATATATATATATATATATATATATATATTATATATATATATATATATATTATATACATATATAGGTATTATAATAATTATATATATATATATATATATATATATATATATATAATATATATAATATATATTATAATATATATATTATATATATATTATATATATATATATATATATATTACAGGCCTATAGGGGTACAACGTAGAATTATTTTCGTCTTAGGGGTACGCGATCAAAAAAGTTTGGAGACCACTGGTTTAGGGAAGTAAGAGTGATTTGTATGTTTGCTTTGCAGTTGGAGCAATTGACCTCCAAAGCATACAATGGGCTTGATATGCGAGAACATAATTCATTGAGAAAGGCTTTTATACTTAGTTTACCAACATATGTAGAAAAAAAGATGCGAGAATATCCGTTACAAAATGAATCTGACACACTACCAAGGGTTTCGTGGGAACGAATTGTGCACCTAGTAGATATATTCGATCGTGAATTTTATAAGGGTAGAGGTATCACCCCTTCATATAGTACAACTGGAAGACAAAGTAGAATTAAATCAGAGTGCGTCCAACTCTAATCAACTCAATGAGACTATACACATAGATGTAGCGAAGGCCCATTGGGCTGAGTTGTTGAAAACAGGGTCTGTGGATGAAAGTAAAGGTGATAATTATCAGGAAAATACACACAAGAATACCACCAGGCGTTACTACACCAACACACACACTATAGGAATGTTCAAGTGGGTAACCCGACAGATGACAAGGGACCCCAGTATGATTTTTGTGATCTGTATGGACATGTCATGAGTGACTTATATTTAAATATATGTTCTTACTGTTGAAAGAAAGGTCATAGACGAAGTGACTGTAGATTTTATAAGTCCTCTCTAACACAATTATCGGAGGTTCATAGACCATGCCCATTCTGTAAAGGAACTCTGTAATAGAACCCCACCTCGTAATCATGCTGAGGCCCAAACAAAAAGAAATCAGTATGTCACCCGGAAAAATGGGAGTAGGAAACCATGGAGATGATGGCTTACCGACGGCAAAAGCGAATGACCTCCGTGATAATGTTAGTGTTAGACGTAAAGAGAATTATAATAAAGACTGTAGTGTTTGTAAAGGTTCCCATAAGCTAGGTCATTGTCAAGGGAAAAATGAGTTCAGTAAACAGCGGGTAAACTAGTCCACTCCACAAATGAGAACCAATTTGTGGAGGAGGTTGATGTTTTATATGTTTCCCAGCTTTTTGATGAAGAAACTAATGAATTGGTTCATAATAATATCCCTCTTATTGAGGGTAACCCTCCGTTATCTGGTGATTGCACAGAAGTTGATGTCATTATCTTAGACCCTTCAAGGATAGAAGCATGTAAAGAAGAGAAGAAGCCAATTAACTTGGATATGAATGAGTTTACTCAGATATGTAATGATTTTTGGGGAAGTGATGAGGAGGTTGATACATATGATGAAGCCCTTGTTGTCACAGTAAATCTGTGCCAGGCGGACATAGATCCTCTAATAGTATGTGTGTCATTTGATGAAGAAAATTCCACCTGGCATGATTGTCTAATTCCAGCCTAATTAGATCAGATGTTCTATCAAAATTGGAAAAAATGTTAAATTACTGCTTTCTACCGCAGTCCAGGTGAGGGCTATCAGGGGGTTTGGGGGAGATAAGGCAATACCTACTGAGCATTATGTTGAATTGAGAGTGCATTTTAAAGGAGGATTTGTTACCAACAATACAGAGTTTTTTTATCGTTCCAGAGAAATATATGGACAATGCGCTTATTCTGGGTACTTGTTTATTGCGAGATAATCAGTTACTCCCTGATATGTCCCGAAAACAATTGTTGCGGAGGGAAGGAAATAGGATGGTGACTATAGCCACCGGTGTTAAATCAGAAAAAAGTAAAAACACAATGTATAATCCTCAGGTTTGTACCATAAAAGTAATAAAGTTTGACTAGCCAATTGGATGGATTGTAGTTACAACAATTTGACAAGCCCTAGGGTGCTTTGTGGATTTGCTATGAGCATGTTTGGGTAGTGGGTTGACTGGGACAGTCTTGATAAGCCCATGTGGCTTCTTACTGACTCTGTATTCTTAATGTCTTAATTAATGTCTTAATGTCTCGAAAGGAATTGGTATGTCAGGAAGGAAAAAAGTTGGTGGTTATACGTTATAGCCACCGGTATTAAGCCAGAAAAATGCAGAATGTATAATCCTCAGGTTTGTACCATAAAGGTAATACATGAACAACTCTTAGCAGATTCTAATATCATTGAAATAGATCTTTTAAACATTTTCCAGGATAGGGAATTGACTTTACTTAAAAAAGGGGTCAAGGACCTAAATAATAAGTCGGTATGGCTATGACTCAGTAAATTTGTTCCTCACAAAACCAAATTATTACTTCGGAATGGGCCCAAAGAATGGTTATATGTGATATCCTTCAACCTACTTGTTCAGGTTGTATGTCACCTCCATTTCACCTGGAGTTATTACAGTTAGTACAGAAACAGTTTTGGCATTCCTCAAGGTGAACCAGTGTCTCTGATATCGTAAATGCTGTCCATATGCCAAGAAACAAAAAAACATACTTTCCTCAAATATGACTCCATCCAATGCTTAAAATATAGGCTAATTATCCATTCAACCTCTGCACAATGGATTATACATTCCAAAAACCATGCGGGCAAATAGATACTGTATGCGTACTTTATGGAACATTTCAAAAAGGGATCCGTTGTCTCTCTGCAAGACAAAACAAGCCATACTGTGTCCCAGGCTTTCAAACAACAAGTGCTTCTGTTTCTACCAAAAGTCCCATCAAGAATCCTTACTGATAATGGTATGGAGTTCGTTTCGCAGAATTTCCAGACAGTATTACAGGAATTTAATATTAAACATGTTCGCACATCCCCTCTCCATCCTGCTAGTAACAGGTTGTGTGAGCGTTTTAATCGTAGCCTGATCCAGATTTTGAAATGCTTGGTTTGGGAAAAACTGGCTAGCTGGGATGAGGAGTTAACCTCCATTTATAATACCTTTTTCACAAAGCTTTACAAATTTCACCAACTGATTTCCTTTTAAAAAACTTTCATGGAAAGGATTTGCATAGTTTCCCAGAGTTTTGGAAGGAGGGGAGTGTAAACTTCAGACTGGTCAAGGTAGGGCAACTAGTAGCAAAAAAAAGTGGTCTATACGAGACATAGTACTATACAGAAATTTTAAAAAGAGTGGGAAGGCCCTTACACAGTTGTAGAGATAAATGATAATCAAGTTACATACATTATACGGTGGATGGACGTCCGATTACAAAACGAGAGAAAGTACACTTCTCACATTTACGCAGCTGGATAGAGATTCCTTTATATTTACAACGTTATTTACGAAAAAACAGGGTGTTTAAAGAACAATTCTTCACTGATAAAGAGGATGATGAAGAAGAGGAGGGGGAGCCTTGGGATATTGTGACTACACAGAATCTAAATATGAACAAAACAAATGAAGAGGATGATAGAGTTTCATGGGGACACTTCATCTTCGAATTCAGGTCCTTCAGAGCAGTCTGAAGAAGAAGGAGAATGTGATTTTGAGGGGTTTTTGGACTATAACCCTATTTTGGAGGACCTTCAGATCACATTGTCGAGATGGACGGAAAATCTTGTAAGTATAAAGAATAGGCTATTGTTATCTCCACCTATTGTGGGAATAGGACAAAATATGGACCAAAATTATATCAACTCCGAAATTGTAGACCATAGCACATCTTCCCCTAAGGACCAGGCAGACCAACAATCAGGAAGGTTCTGCGATAAACCCAGATGTCTAACATTGTCACCTTTACTTGAAGGCCCAAACGAGTTTGGGGTGGAGCCATTGCCTCATTCAAATGGAAATATAGAAGTACCGCAAAACGGCTTAGATATAGGATCCCCATTGATGGACTAAAGAGATTTATATATGGGTCATCAGATACATTTGCTAATTTTATTACCATAGATCAAGTTAACGATAGTAAATTTTCCGGTTTCAATCCTGATTCCGTGCAATTTCATGCCCCTGAAGGTCCGGAAACTTCATTAATAGATCGTGTTTTTGGGGGCGTTATCAAAAATCAGATGCAAAGCCCCTCCAAAGATGTTGAGCTTTCTTTTGTTGGGGAGAATGAGCAGGTTTCGTTTGTGTAACCTGGTTCGAGATCATTGGAATTCTCCATTTTAATCCGGATAAAGTAGTTTCACATCCCTTAATACCTTAGATTAGGCTGGACATGCAGAATAGATCGCATGGCAGAGCTTAGACATCACAGCTTCTGAGGGGGTTATTTAGTTATACATTCTTAGGAGGTGGTTCCGGACCCCAATGACCCTACTGGTGATAGGTTGGAGCTTGTTCCTGTCAAAAATAACCCTTTTACTAATCCTGAACGAATTCGCACCCGACAGATGGGGCAAGCTGAAGAATAACCGTATATAATGTCTACACCGTTAGAGTTTACTAAAAGAATACAGAGAAAACGAAAAGAATAAGATTACCACCACTCATGGACAGTAAACACCACCACTCATGGACAATAAGTACCACCACTCATGGACATTAAGTGTGATTATGGGATGAAAGGTGTAAATGAGAAGTTAAAACGTGTACTTTTACAGTAAAAGGAAACACTTTAGTATTTCAATAAAAAATTCTAATATTCCCAAATATTTTTACAAAATCTAAAAAACAAATTTCTATAATTAAATTCTATAATAAAATGCCATAAAAATAAAAATAAAGTTAATTGACAGATAGGAGTAATTAGTTACTAGGATAATAGCTTAATAGTTTGTTTTTATTTCAGTTTATCATTATAGGTATATTACAGCCTGAGTCAGACATTTAGAGCTGAACTCTATATGGACTAAAGAAGGCAGTTCAAATAATTAATAACAGGTCTTTTCTATTAAATATGAGTTTTGTTTATTTATTTGACAATTGGCATTAGGCCAGATAGGAACAATATCAAATTATGTAATAATGACAATTTGTATAGTTTAGTAGTTTAGGATGTCTAACATATAGTTCTATGTTTCAAAAAAAAAAAAAAAAAATAAAGCAAAAAAAAAAAAAAATGAAAAAATTATATAAATACTATAACCAGGAGTTTGAAAAAATAAAAAAATAAAAAAACAAAAATGTATTTACAAAAAATATATATATATATTTACCAGGGTTTGAAAAAATTATAAAAATACTATAGCCAGGAGTTTAAAAAAAAAAAAAAAAAAATTAAAATTTAATATAATATAATACTTATATATATATATAATATTATATATATTATATATATAAGATATATATATATATATATATAATATATATTATATATATATATTATAATATATATATATATACATTATATATAATATATATATATATATATTATATATATCATATATATATATATATATATATATAATATATATATATATATATAATATATATATGCATATTCCATATCAATTCAGGCAGGGGGTTACCTTCATAGTCTCAGTGTTTTTGAATTTGACAATGTTAAAATTCAGGAAAAATTAAGATACACATATTTTTTTTTTTGTTTTGCCCAAAAAACATTTCTGAGCCAAGATATAGGCCACCAAGATGGCATCCTGGATACCATTTTTCAATTTTGATTTTCGACAAAAAATTAAAGTGCTGTTCATCTCTGGAACGGTTTCAGATATTTTGATGCGGTTATTTGTTTATTTAACAAGATAATATTATTATCTGTTTAAAATATATCTCCGTTTTGAAATATGGTGTACAACTTTATTTTATGACAGCCTTTTTCCATTTTGTTTTTTTTTTAATAAAAAATAAAAAAATAAAAAAATGCCATCGCAAATTTATTTATTTTTTTTACTGTGGAAAACCAGTGTGTACTACATTCCCTAAAAAGGAGAACTTCCACTTTTGGTTTAATAGGTTAAATCTGGCACCCTTAGCCGAACTTTAGCTACTTTTTTGTTTTCTTTGTTTGTTGCAGGGCTGTGTGCTTCTGGTGTGTTTATATGCGTTTCTGATGTCCCTGAGTTAGATTCCCATAGTTCCGAGTTATTGTCACCCCGTTCGAAGGCGGTGAGGGGGGGTGAGCCCCTAAATACTGTTAATGCTATAGATGGATGAAATTTGATGAGCGCATTGAGCAAGGTGAATGAATATTTCACCCTGATTGTTAATTCAAGGCTGGTGGATAATATAAGGTAGCCGCTGAAACCTAAAGCCTGACCGGAGCTGGAGCCTGATCCTGATCCGGAGCAGATTGAAATTCTGGCTCAAGAGTCAAATTGAGTCAAATGAGGTGTCTCTATATATGTTTTTTAATGCTGTAGATCTCGAATTTGAGGGTTCAAGACCTTCAAATAAACCTGGGGACCCCCCGTGAGCGGGATCCCAACTGAAAAGCACCGAGTACATGACAGAGAAGACGAAGGAAGATGGTAAGAAGGAAAAAGAAAGAAGAAGTCTCATAAGCTGAAGCAAATGATTCAATTGTAGTGCTGTGTCTGCATCACGTTGCAGTACAGAGATTAGTAGAACATGTGCTTAGCACCTTAATAGTGGTGTTAATTTCTATGTTTTTCAACGTCGTAGATTCCTTATTTGAGGGTTTTAAAACTCTCAAAGATGCAGGAGGACCCACCTGTGGGGGTCTCCCACTGAAAAGCCACACCCCGTTCAAGGGTGATGGATTGAGCCCCCAAAAACGGAATGCTAGGTAGATGGATTGGTGAAAATTTGATGAGTGCAGTTAGAGGGGTGATGAAAGTTGAGAATCCTTGATGTCTTAAGTTAAGTATGGAGCACATGAAGACACGAGCCTGACGAAAAGTGTTTGAAAAGTGGGATCTGTATATGGTCCACCCTGTCAATGTAGCTGATACTCAAATTGCACAGTCATTTTATTGGAAAAATAAATGCGGCTGTTCTCGACACAGAGCGCCAGCAAAAAAAAAACACTATCACTATAAGAGTTAAAGGAGAAAATTGTTGGTGAATGAAAAATTACATGACCGCAGTATTAACCTTTGAGAGTACTGAAACTCTCATAATCGGAATCTACATCCTTGAATAGTAATATATACGGTATATATTATATATATATATATATATATTCTATATATATATATATATATATATATAATTAATATATAATATATATAATATATATATATAGTATATTATAATATATATATATATATATAATATATAACTATTATATATATATAGTATATATATATGAAGGGCACCAATATTATGGTGATAAGTACATGTTTACCAAATTGACACAGAACCGGTGCTGTTGTGGTCCCCTACAATGACTCATTTGCTTTGTCACATGAGACTTCTTTTCACTACTTTCTTCTTCCTTGGCTACGTACTCTGGTTTTCTTCTGACTCTAGCTCTACCATAGGCACCGCCTCCGGCTCAGTGCTCCTGCTGCTTTGGCTCATTTGCTCTGTCATATGAGACTTCTTTTTTTTTTTTCTTGTTCCTTCCTCAATCTTCCTATGTCATGCACTCTTGCATCTTTGAGAGTTTTAAAACCCTCAAATAAGGAATCTACGTCGCTTGAAAACTAGAATTAACACCACTTTAAGGTTTTGCTTAAGCACATGCTTTATAACTCTGTACTTGCACCGGAGCAGACCACGACACGACAATGAATCATTTGCTTCAGCCTATGAAGACTTCTTTCTTTTTCCTTCTTCATCTTCTTTCGTCTTCTGTCACATGTACTCAGTACTTTTCAGTTCGGGTCCCGCTCACGGGGGGTCCTCTCTGAAACCAGGTCTTGAAACCCTCAAATTTCGAGATCTACAGCATTAAAAACATATATAAAGACACCTGCATTGAATCAATTTGACATCTAGAGCCAAGAATTTCAATCTGAGCTCCGGCATCAGGCTCAGCGCCAGCGCCGGATCAGGCTCAGGGCTCCAGCTCCGGTGCATGTTGGCTCCGCCACTTGACTTAACATCAGGATTCTATTTCATGCACCCTCTCAATGCGCTCATCAAATTTCATCCATCTACGAGCATTATAACTATTTAGGGGGCTCAACCCCCCCTCACCCTTGGAACGGGGTGACCAATCAACTCGGGAAACCATGGGAATTCTACTCAGGGACATCAGGAAAGCCCCATATTAAACACAAAACACCAGCCTTGCAAACAACAAAAACAAAAAGTAGCTAAAAGAAGCTAAGGGTGCCAGATTTACCTATTAAACTCAAAAGTGAAAGTTCTCCTTTTCAGGGAATGAAGTACTCATAGTTCTGACCAACAGTAAAAAAATAAATAAGATTTTTTGATGGCATTTTTTATTTTTTTTCTTATTAACACTTTGACTGCCATGTCGCACATATATATGTGCGATCGTGATATTTCATTTCCGGCCTCGTCGCACATTTTGTGCGACACAGTGACTTCGTTTGAGGCCTCGTCGCACAAATCTGTGACAATACATGCAATTATATATGCTCAAAAGATGAGCGTGGGCCGCTAAGGGAAACATTTGGTATAAGTTTGTTGGCGTCGGTGTTACGCTTTCTTAGTTTTACGTCTCAGTATTGAAATGGGAAGTAATATTATATATAATAATATATATAATATATATATATATATATTATATTATACTATATGATATATATATATTATATATATATATATAATAATATATAGTATATATATATATATATATATATATTCTCATAAAAGCAAGATGAATCCATGTACCCCCACCTGGACCCAATTACCTGGTGGTTACACACATTTTTTTTTTTTTTTTTATTTCTTACTTTCTTTCTTCAACTTCATTATCATTGCTTCTAATTTTTTAACGAGACAAAGACTCATTTGTTAAGCGAACTTTATATCTGAAATATAAAAAAACATTAGGAAATATAGATGTCACACATGTATGTGCCGACATGTGGCACCACATGAATGAAATATCACGATCGCACATATATGTGTGACACGGCTAAAGGTGAATTAAAAAAAAAAAAAACAATAAACAATTAAATATTATCTCGGTAAATACTTTCTATCTTACTCCACCTGCCACATCTAATGATATGCACATTCTTTTTACAATTTTTAATAATGACGAAAAATATTACAAACGTTGGAGATAACTTGGGATGACTCACCCGTGTCACTCAATGTGTTAAAAAAACAAAAAATGGAACCAGCAGTAACGGTAAAAGTTGTACACATGTATCAAGGAATGAGGCTACCATAAAAGGAAACCAGAATAAATATTGATCTCTTAGAATAGAAAACCTCATCAATTCATCCTTGCCATATATGAAAACTAAAGCTAAAGCACTTGAAAATTTTATTCGCTCCGAAAAACAATCACACAAAACATTGAAAAAAAATGGCTATCCAGATTCAATGCACATCATTTGGTGGCTATAATCTGGCCTTCAAGAAATGTTTTTGGGCAAAACAAAAAAATACGGTAATATTTCTTTTCTCTGAATCCTTTAACATAATGTCAAATTCAAAAACATCTGAGACTATGAAGGTAAATATTTTTCATTTGCCTGCCTGAATTGACATGGACTACACCATAATATATTAATATACCGTATATAGTTATATACTACCATAATAATAGTAATATAATAGTATATATAATATAATATATATAATATATATATATAATATATTATATATTATAATATATATATTATATATAATATATAATAATATATTATATATATAAACGTAATAATATAATTATATATATTAATATTATTAATATTATATTATATATATATATATATATATATAGTATATATATATAATATATATTATTACTATATATATAGTATATATAATATATATATTATATATATACCGTATATATATATATACCGTATATATATTACCCACTGGATTCCGGTTCGGCTTGTATTATACCAAGACGACCAGCGAGCTGGAGTTCAGTTGGTAACCTCCTTAAATATATTCTTCCAGAAATGCTATTACTACTCGAGGTGGGTGCCAGTGAATTGGTTTTACTACAGAATGAACAGGAGTATTTAAGGAACCACTATCAATTGGAATTAAAAATAGACTAAGTCTGGGATGGTTATTCAGGAATATTTACCACAGATACGCCGACATATGACCTGAGAAGTGAATTTCATAGATATGAGCCCTTACTCCGTTGGCGTGGAAGTGCACCACCATCGAGAATGGACGAAGAAAAACTACAGTATTTGAACCAAATCTGGAATTTTCAATTGCAGATGTTCCTCAGTTGATGGAGGAAATTACAAACTACACCGAGCATCAGCCCAAACTCTCGTGTCTTCCTTATGATACCACCTATTAAGGGCATGCACAGTTTTAACTGTAAAAGATTAATACATGCATGGGGACCCAGATATGAAAATTATTTACAAAATGATCCTCAAATGAATGCTTTTAATATGAGAAAGCACTCCATTTCCAGTTTTACAAAATTTGAAGACCTCGCATATAAAAAATATCCATGGAGGAATAAAGTTTGTTTTAGAGGAAATCATGTTTTGAATTTCCATTATGACACTAAAAATGCATCCAATAGGAGGAAAATTACCCCTCATGGGACTTATCTCAGGAAGATGACCTTACAAATGGGATCTCCTTTGATCCCCAATGGTCTTCATTCCAATAATACTTTTCTCATGGCCTTTATGGAAAAATATCACAGATTTTTCGAAAATAAGAGAAGAACATCACATTCTGAGGACATTCAGGAGAATCCTAACAGTGATGATGAACGACGGGAAACTGATGTTCTGGAAAACCCAGATGAACTACATCCAGTTGCTTTTCCGTCGTCTTCATCTTTACTAGATACGGCAACATCAGTGGAACACAGTGGGTCAACCGTCGATCAATGGTTGCCTACTCCAAGTTTCATTTCTCATATGGTGGAAGGAACTACTCCGGCGAGCCAAGAGGTTCACACAAGTAGAGTGTATTCCACCCCTTCTTCATTAGGCAGGTCGTATTACAATACACCTACTCCAGTATTTTCCCCATATTCTAGACCACCACCACCTATTCCTCAACAACCAGTGTCGATCTATGGTATGGAAAATCCCCTAAGATATTATCACCACTCACCACAACAGGCGTAGGGAGTGATCTACCTAATCATTTATTACGAGACTTTCATTGAAAAACAATTAGGACCCATATTCACCTAGCTCTCGTAGAAGCTTGATATTTAGAGATATCAAGTACGGTATGTCAGGATTTCTTTAACGAATTTAGAAGAGCCTTAAATGAAGAAGAAGAGGTTTTTCATACAGTACATCCTCAATTAGAACACCGTACATAAAAACATGAATGTGGATCACAATTTAACCCATATTTGATAAAATTTTGTATATAGGTCACTTAAAGGAATATAGTAAAAAGTAAATTCATTTTCATAACAGGGTATATTTTCAAAGACGCATATTAAAATATTGTATATAGTACAGTCTGTATTAGGTTAATTATATTGATGCCAAAGAGGATAATCATATTGCTCAATTTTACCTGATCCTGAAAAGAGCTTGTAACAGGATATTGTGATACTTATTGCTCAATTTTACTTGGTCCTGAAAAGAGCCGGTAACAGGATAACACAATCATAGGATTAGAAATGTATATATTGCTATTTCTCATATTTGCAGTCAGTACGCCTGGAACATTCACCCCATGCTGGATCTGAACCTCTATACAGATAAATGTTTTGTTAAATAAGGGGGGGCTTAAATTTAGAGGGGGGGGATGTAAGGGTGAGGTCACCCTTGGCGGATCGTAAAAGCAAAACATTTATATATTTTTGGTATTATTTTTGGAAAAAGGTGGATTTTTATTTTTATATTCTGTTATGCAGAATATGGTAATTTCAGTGTTTTATTTTGATTTATTTACTTTTTTATTTTTATGTTTCAAATATTTGCGTATGCAACATATACAAATATAGCTATGTCATATTACAAGAATTTATTATTTTGCAGCAATCTTAGTTATTTAATCATTATATGAGATTTTTTTTTCTAATATTAGTTCGTAGAGTCATTATAGGCAGGATTATTTATATGTTAATTCACTCATTATCATTCGTTCATTCGTGGAAGGGAATAAATCATAAGGATTCTGAACCATTTTAGGATAAAGGTATGTTTGTTAAAGGTAAAAACCATAGGTAGATAGTACATCTCATAATCCCTCATTGCATTCATTATATTAATTCTGTTACAGACAGAACTTCTTAGGGTTTCTGTTCAAAGATATACAAGTCAAGTACAAACTAAAACTGTCCCAAAGTTGGGGTAAGGTTTATTTTATGACAAACAATTGTTATTATATTATTTTCAATCATGAGAGATATGTATTTGTAACACATTACTGTTTTGTTCAACAGACAACTAATCTGGGGAGCAATAATTCAATTCTGTGTTGCTGCTCTGCAAATAAGGCCAATCTGGGGCTAATCTAAAACTAATTTGGGGAGCAATATTTTCTTATTCATGGAGCAAGTCTTTTAGTGTCAAAGCAGACTTGTGAACGCTCAAAAGAATATTTAAGTATCTCAATTTTATTATACCACCAACCTTTAACAAAGTATTTGCATGCAGAACTGGAATCTCGTAGGGTTAGTAACACAATTTTAAGATTTAATCCATTTTCCAGTAGTGATAAACATTTGTTCAATACCGTTATAATTTAGGTTATTGTAAATAAAAATTTGTAACAATATAATATCAGTCAGTTCTTTGGACATTCAGTAATCGCAATCAACCTTTATAGCTTGATCTCGGCCGTATTTGTCCGATGTACATTATTTACTCATATATATTGCCAAAGAAGTTCTCCTTCACCTTTCAAGAAAATTATAAAGATCCGGATTAATTATTAATAAACTTTAAAATTTGTACTATGGAATCACTTTTTTTTTCATTCACTAGTACTTTAAAACTACTGATCTTTTCTATCATCTTTTTATCTATTTTCATGTACTCAACGTAAACTACTCAGAGGTTAAAGGAAGTATCATTTTAATCATAGAATCTTAATTAATACTCTGAACACGAGATTGAGTTACAATGTTAATGGTACAGACAACAATGACCTTAAACATCGTTAAGGAGTTGCAATGTTAATGGTATTAATTATTAATAGCTGACATGCGCTGTATGTGGTCCCTGTGACATTTTGCCTCTGGGGAGGCTAAAGTTTAAACTCCTATCCGGGTAAATTATAAAAAGGATCATAATAATTGTTCGTATTATATCAGGCTAAGAAGTTGGGGATCACTCTTGTAGAGGGCGACCACATTGCAGGTCAATTAATTTCTCCCACCCTATTTTTTCCATCAATTAGCCCTGTAATGGGTTGCTTTAAATAAATTCACAAGCGAGGGTGAATCACCTCTCTCCGCTACATCATTACAGACCACAAACATGTCTCCTCATTCCTCTTAAGAAATACTTTTCATTTTCATTAACTTATTATTATTATCAAATTATTATTATTATTATTATTATTATATTAAAAAAACTTCCTTTAACATGCTTTATCCCCTTTTCAGAGGGTAGCACGGGGGGACCAAAGGAAATTAAACTTTAGGGCTGGCTATCCAAAGACCAGCGCCACCAACGTGTTCACAGTCGAGTTTGTGTAATTATTCTATTCTTTCCCCTAGGGAAGATAAAAGCTTCAAAACAAATGGGCTATGTGGAGGATTGAATGATGCGGATCACACTCGCAAATGAGGGAGAGCAGCCGATTCAACCTCCTACGCCGAAGAGGCGTTATCATTATTATTATTATTACTATGAGACTAAGAAATCAAAAATTTTGATCCCTTAAATAATATATATATATATATATTAATATATATATTATATATATTATATAATATATATATATATATATATATATATATATAATAATATATATATATATATATTAAATATATAATATATATATAGCGATGGGCGGGGTGGACTTGGATCACTTGGGACCACTTTAAAGGTAGCGTCAGGAGCGGGAGTGACCGGGACCCGCCTCTTTAGAAGGGGTTGATTCGGTCCAATCAAATAAATGAAAAAAATAAAATAAAAAAAAAAAAATTTTTCGCTGCCAACTCTGGCTCACTCATTAAGTTACTACAAGTTTTATATTTAAGATCATAATTTTAATTCTAGAAAGTTTTTAATATTTTTAAAAAATGTATATAAATTACATAAAAATTTTCTTCAATAGAAACTTCACTTTTGAAAAATGTGATTTTTTGTTTAACATTCACCGTTAATAAAATGAAAAATTGTGGATCGATTGTTAAATTATTTTTTTCAGTTGTGTTGCACTCGAGTATGTAGCTTTAAACTGGCAAAGTAAATTTTGATCCAAGCAGTATTAGTGGCAAAAGAACGGGGACCAAACTTGGTCCGATTCACACCCGCCGATTAAAAAATTGTATGGGGGTGGCTCGGATCCACCCATTGTGTTTTCGGTATTATTGACGTATTATTATTGAACATTTTTATTGTGATAATTAATTTAAATGATTAATAAAATAAAGTTACTATATAAGCTTTGAAAATTTTTATTAAAAAAATGAAGAAATTTTAATAAAAAAAACGAGTTCAAAAAAAAGAGTGCAAAAATTTTTGGGTTTGGAGAGGGGGTGAATACGGACCACCTTATTATATTTCGTATTTTATTTATCATTATATGACATTTATTATTATTATTGACGAATGTGACAGGATAAATGATTATTATATTAAGTAAAAATAAAATAATTAAAATTGAAATTATTGAACAAAATTTTCTCTCATTAACAACAAGTATGGGTCCGAGATCACCCCCTCAATGGTGGTCCGCTTCACCCCTCCACGATCAGGCTGACTCGGGCGTGTATTCAAACTTTTAATAAAACTTTTATTATTAGAAATTACATTATTATTTTTTTTTGTTGATGGTTTATGCCCGACTATAGGGCCGGTGGAATTTACAAAAAAAAAAAATTTCCAAAAAGTGCAATTTAGGGAGAGTCGGGAAGACCAAGTGTATAGCTAAATAGTGGTCCGCGTCGAATCTGGCAATTTTTCCTTCCAAGTTTAATAGTTGCCAGATGCACTATTTTGGAATATTTTTTATTTTTTCTGAAAATCAAGGCGCTATAGTAGGTTAGACTGTCCCAGACAACCAAAAAAAAATAATAATGTAAATTCTAAATATATTAAGTTTTATTAAAGTTAAAATAAAGTCATTCAGCCTCACCTTGGAGGGGTGAATCGGAATACCATTGAGCCAGACAATAGATGACCAATCTAATATTTTAAATTCCTCTTTTTATGTATAATTTACGAATTATATTATTTTAATTGTTTACTGTAATATAATAATTGTTTATTCATATGAAATGTGGAATAATAGTAATAAAAATAGTCAAATAATGGATACATAAAATAAAAATAAATGCTAGGTGGTCAGATTCACCCCTCTCCGCTTTCAAAAATTGGACACTTTTTGTAAAATTCGTATTTTAATGATAAATTTCATTTTTATTTTAATTTTTACCTTTTACTATGAATGTAACTATTTAATTATAATTAAAATTTAATATTATACATAAATAAAAAATGTCAATGATTGAATAATAGCATAAAATACGGGAAAACAAATGGGGTCCGATTACCACGCCCATGTCATCAAATTTTTTACGGTTGGGATGAATCGGACCAAGATTTAGGCCCCGTGGATTTGGGCCACTAAATTACTATTTTGGACAAAAATATTACTTTAGCCAGTTTTAAGCTAATATACTCGAGTGTATATTATACCATGTGAAAAAGATTTAATTAAAAAATCATTTCTCATATATTTTTCATTTATTAACAAAATTAAAAAAACTCATTTGTTGCAAAAGTGAAATTATTATTGGTAGCTTGAAGTTATCAAAAGATTTTTTAGATAGAATACAGAGTGAGAGCGTAGTGGTAGGAATGGGAAGTTTATGAAGAATAAGAATGGACTTGCCCTTTTACGGGGGATTGGCTGGACATATGCGCAGCTTCCAACACTGAGGAAAGTGTTATACTAGTATTTAAGGCAATAAGAGAGTAGAGGTGTGAACAAGGAAACAGGGGGCCAGCTCAGAAGCCACACTCCCTCAAAACACAGGGAGGAAATGCCCATCCGGGCCCACTAGCCTTCCTGAGCAGTTCATAGATGCTCAGAAATCCCATGCCACAACCGACCCGATCATACGATATCACGGGAAGAGACATATAAAACCTGAGAGGAGAAAGAAGCAGGAGGAGGGATGCCGGAAATCGTCCAGTAGAATTAGATTGAAAAAAGGAGGACGAAGAGATTAGGCCTTTTCAGATAAGGAGTAGCTACAGAAAACCGTCAGAGCGAAAGTGGAGGGAAAGGCAGATTTATGAAGTTATAAGGAGATGTTTTTGGCAAAGGAGAGCCAGAAAATTTTTTCAGTAGAGAGCCAAGTAGATTGGCGCACTTTCTTTATAGTGAAAGCCCAAGCCCGCTGTAGCCTATCGAAGTAATAGCCCGCAACGAATATGCCGAGCAGAATGGAAATTGAGTAAGTGATAGAGTAGAACGGAGAAGTTTTCCATGTTCCGATAGGCAATGTCTCATTCATGAATGGCGATAGAACAGGCTCCACCCAACCATGGATTGTGTTGGAGAAAGAAAGACTTATTAGATGGAATGGAACCTGCTCATACCCTCGATGATTATGGCCGCCCTACTTTTCAAGCAGTAGAGCGAAGACATACCGTCCGACAGTCAAAGCCAAGGATATCCACTCCAAGGCATAGTTTCCAAAGAAAAAAATAATGCAAATGCCCTCCCATTTTTAGACCTGGCGATGTAAGAAGTGGAAAGTGCATTTGGGGGCATGGTGGAGCTTGCTGCAGAAAAAGTTTTAAAATAAGAGCTACAAGATATGGTCAGAGTTACTGATAGGAGGGAAAGAATGGTGTAGTTGTATATTAAGGAGTAGGGCCGTGAAACAAAATCAAAGACGTTGTTGTTCAGAATTGGTTAGAACGATCTGGGAATATGTGTAGGTTTCTTTAATTATACATTTTCAGATCTTTAGAATACTGGAATGTTTTGGCCTCCTCCCCTCCTGCATCGGTATGAGAGGAGGAGCCCAACCACTCAGTGTAGATGTCATTAAAATCCCCCTAAATAAGAGGATCTCAAGCATTTGGATAGGGAAGAGAGTAACAGCGGCTCATGGAGAGAGTGAGTTATAAGGATATTTCAAAAAGGAGGTGAAAATATGTTTCCATTAGGGAGCGAGTAGCAAGAAAACACAAGATGAATGGTAGTTATGTAGGGAGAAAAGATTTTAAGCCATAGAACATCGAAATTAGGAGTATCAAGATTCTCAAGACATTGGTTAAAGTAGTGTTATGTTTTGCATAGGGGCACAAAAACTCCACCATTTAGTCTGAAATATATAGAAAAAGTATGATATAACTATTAAGTTTATGTGAAAAAGAATCCCTGGCTAGCTGGGGTCTCAGACAGTAATAAAATGTTAGCTAGAGGTTAGCGAGGTGATATTCCACAGATTCATGGTTAGCATTTAGGCCTGAGGACATTGGCAAAGTCAATAAGAAACCCACCCTTTGGCCCACCCCTACCATCTGCTCTTGTCCAGTCATTTTCAAACAGACACACACACAAACAAACACATACAATTGGACCAATTACACAGCCCACTTTGAATTGGGGTTATTTTACTAAAAAATGTGCCAACACAATGAACACACACAGATGACACACAAAAAAAATGATAAAACCAAAGTTAAAAACAATAAGCAAATACTACAGACACATTAAAACATAAACAATAAAAATTATTAATGAATTTATGTTTTAATAAAATGGAAACAGAGGAACTACACTAAAAATCAGAAAAGGCACGGCGAGGGGTTTTTTTTTTTAAATAGTGTGAAAATAGTGTATAAAACCTTTAAAAGTTAAAAAACCCACTCACAGAAAGTGAAATAAATTAAATATTGTATAGTCAATACAATTTTTATGCCGATAGGATTCTGGGTTCTCTTGTTCCTAATTTATAGCGAGATAAACTATAGGGAATCTTCGACCTTTTTAACAAAAGAAAAAACAACATTTAGGCCTAACATCGTAATTTTAGAGCTTAAAATTTTTTACTAAAATAAAATTGCCACACTTGTTTTTTACTTTATATGTAATAGAGTGGTACAAAAAAAAAAAAAAGAAAAATAGTTATTAAATCACCTAGAAACCTACATTTCAACCCCGAAAATGATTTATTTTCTTTTAATTTCGGTGATAAATTCTTTTAAATAAGATTTAAAGATTGCTTTGTTGCCAACTTTTGTCGCTTGTTTATGGTACAATTAAGAAATTGTATGAATATAAAGGAGCACAAATTACATAAAATCAAAAATTTACCCTATTTGGTAAATTCGTAACATAAATTTATCTAAGAAATTGCATAGGCTAATCGAAGATAATTAATATTACAAAGTTTATCTTTCACACTTTTTGGTATGGATTAATAATTTTTTTAATGATTTAAATAATTATTGCTGATGATGGCTTTACTGATTGGTGGAGAATAAAAACTTGTATATTCCTTTATTTACGGTTTCATTCATTCATTTAATAAATCTGATATAATCCAATATGATCTCCTTTATTGTCAATTCAGTTCAATCATTTAATAACCCAGAATAACTTCCGCATATATATGTTCCATTTATTATGCAGTTCATTCATATATTTAAAATCCGACATAGGTATAAATTTACATATATAGTATTTATTTATTTGTTCATTTATTCATTTAATTATCATATATTTCCATATAGATTTCCTTTAATTCATTTAGGTATTCATTTAATATCTGGTAATAAGATTTTTAAGAAATTTACTGTTTTGTTAACTTTTTATAAAAGACTATTATAGTGACTTCCTCAATATATCTCTTCTATTTGGCTATATTTTAGTATTTTATTTATAGAATATAAAAAACTATTAGCTATATATACACAGAATATTAGTTTTAGTGGAATTGATATTATATTTTTGTCCCCATGGATATAATGGACAAAAATTTTTCACTGAAAAAATATACAACGAGTATTACTTGCTAATTCAATTAGTGGTCCTATTTGTGGGCGCGTTTGTTAAAATCAAAAAATTTATTCTAAGGAAAAAAAATTGTATCTAAAAGAAATTGCAAGTTCATAGTGAATATAAATTAAATTTACAAGGCTAAATTTAAAATGTGAAATGTAAAAAGGACTTAAATTGTAATTTTTCCTTTCTCAACTATCTACCTACATCTATCCTTCTAGCTCCACCAATTCCAATTTACCCCAATAAGTTTAAGTGTAATTGCTGAATTTAATAAAAAGTCAAAAGGACATGAGTAATATCATATAAGGAGCGTACGAAGAACTTCCTCAAGGACCAAAAAAGTCTCTGAATAACCAACAAACAAACTCAAGGTAAGACTTACGTGGAAAGACGATTGTACATAAATTCTTAAAGGATGATACATTATTTACTTTCAAAAAGACTTTTTTTTTGTTGAATATCAATTTTTGCTTTAGATTAAAATTTTCGCCAATTGAGTAATTCTATGTAGGTCTCAACGAACGGGTTTTGGTTGCAAAATTCTTGAATAACTCGTGCTAGCCATATTGCAAATTATAATCAAAGCTGATCTCCGAGGGCTCCGTATATAAGCAGTTTCAATATTTTGGTGAACAGTATTATTTAGTATACAAAGATTAAAACTTAAAAATTAAGGTTTATTTGAGCATTGTTATTTAGGCTAGAGACTGTAGAACCCAACATAAGCCATAGCGATAATTAGACTAGATGAATTTTGTTCCTAAGGTTTCAGTTAGGTCCTAATGTATTATAATTCGAAAAATTAGGTATAGATAGTTAGATTAAGCAATGCATCATATGTCCTTAACCATTCCCTTATAGATGTTTTCCTAAAAAAAAAAAAATCTCAAGCTGCAAACCTGAGGACTAGATCATTTTCAACCTCAAAAATTTTAATAAGTTTTTTGAATGGTTTCAAGACTTTTAAATAAAAATTCAAACAATCAAAAGTCTGACTATTCTTATGGGTTTGCTAGGTCATCTTTTTCATTTTTTTTTTCCTCAAAGAGTTTCAATTCAAAGTTAGGCCTTGTAAGCCTAGATCAATTTTTTAACTTCAAATTTTAATATTTTGTTTTTGGTTTCAAGACCCTTTCAAAATTCAGATCTAATAAATTTGGGCCTGGTGGTAGGCCATCTTTCATATTTTTATCTTCCTTTTTTTTCAAAGTTTCATTTGTCCTTGCTTTCATCTAGTCAAATTTACAGCGGAAAAAACGTTCTGACCCAGAGGATACAAGACCTTTCTTGATAAAGTTGAATAAAAAAATCTTTAAGGCAATAGTTGAGTTTAGCTCATATAAATTTTTTCAAAAAGCACAAAGTAAAATATTTGAACTGTTTTATTAGATAATTAATTCCTGAAATGATCTTATTAAAGATAAGATTGCAGTTTATGTAGTAAAGGATCTGGTAGAGGAAGTAGAGTCCTTGTTATAAAAAGATATTAAAACAAAAAGATACAGAATATTATAAAAAAATATTTAATGATAAATGAATGTAACTCCCTCATTCCTGAGTTTTATAATAAGGAAGTTGTGTAGTCAGATTCAATACCAATGACTCGATGTAAATCAAAATTAAGTGAAATTAAAATGTAATAGGGGATCAAAATTTCAAACTCCCAAAAAAATTAACTTGCTCTCATTGATGAAATCTGTTCTATAGAGCGTATAGATTGTGGTATTTCTATGAGAGGCAATGAAATTGAGTAAGTTTGCTTATAAGAAGCCTATTCATTTCAAAATTTAAGGAGTTCTTAGAGTTACAGAAAAAATTAATAGGTGAATCCATTAAACTTCACTGCTTTAAAAAATAAATTAAAGGGATATTGCATAACTTCTCTGTATCAGAATCTTTATAATTAGTGACAAATAATGTTATAATAAAGGCTCTTGAACTTTTTAGGATTAAAGGGAATAGTTTAGATTGAAAATTTTCTTTTCATTTGATGAAATCATTAAGAAAAATTAATCAACTTAAAACCTTTCATTTGAGCCCAACGGTATAATAGCGACAAGGATTTATTTAAATGATGTCAGAACATTAAATATATGAACTTGAGAGATTATAACCTCAAAATATCTTGAGGGAGGCTACAGGATTAATAGTACTTAGCCACATAGCAGAATCAAATATATAGCCTAATGTTTTTGTAAAGGAAATTACTCGCAAGTAGAATACCAATTTGGCTTTATTTAAATCAAATATTAACAGCACAAGAAGTTTAGTCAAAAATATCTCATAAAAATTCGATCATAATAAAAGGTCAAAATGAATTGATACGTCCGTCCCAGTAAATTATAATTATTCAAAATTTTTAAAAAATGATTACTTGGGATAAGCCTAACTATTCAATTTTAAAATAATGAAAATCGAAGGACAAATGAGTCCTTAAAATCTAATAATAGGCCTGATTCCAATTCTGGTGGAAATGAAGCTTCTCTTGGTATTGTTTCTTCCACTTCTAAAATTCAAAAGTTTATTCAAAAATCATGGTAAGTTTATTGTTCTTCCCAAAGTCATTGATGAACCAATGTGCGAATGATTTTATCAAACCTATGAAATTAGGGAATCAAAAGATGTTATTGAAATCAAATCTAGTGCAACAATAATGGTTCATGTACTAAACATACTGCAGATCATTGTCCTGGACTTGAGGAGCAACTTTCTTTCAGTTGCCAAGTTTGCAATAAAAGAAGTCGGATATTATTGCTCTTTGTAAGCAAAGGAAAGGTTCCCACTCTTTCCAAATGTTATGATCTTATCTAATAGCCAAAAGTAAAAAGACAATTATATATTGTTGCCATCAAATTACTATTAAGGATTGGTAGAGGTAAAGTTGCGGGCTTCAGTTTTCGAATGCCTAGTCGACTGGTGGCATCACAAGAGTCCTACCTTTTCTAAAAAGAGGTGACTTGGACAAACTCAAGTATATCTGATAAGAGAATTCATCCTATTTCCTATTCAGAAATGTTACCACCCTCAGTTGTTGAAAAGAGGGGACTGTTCTTGAAGTTGTATATATGGACCAAGTCTTTGCTTTCACCTTCCATCTTTTTTGGTTTGAATAAGGATCTTCAAATGTAACTTTATTGAGATTAAGGTTCGTAGATCCAGGACTCTAATTAATTTGAGAAATATAATCTTACGAGTATTTCCCTCAACTAGAATGATTAAATTGTATGAGTGGATCTGCTGTAAGTTAAGAGATGGTCTTTCTTATAATTCCATTTGGAAATCAATTACTAATATTTATATTTTACAATAATCAAAAAATAAGAGTTTCAAAATCACACCGGTCAATTGTTTCAAGAAATCAAAATCCACATTTATGTTACAAAATCGAAAAATCAATTTGGCAGAGCTAACCATAACTTGGTTGATGACAATCTTGAAACCGCTTGTACAATTCATATATTTTTAATGCCTTTAAGTCATATGCCTAACTAATCAGAGGTAGAGCAGAGGATTATAAAACATAGTTCAAATTGGAGTCCTCTTAGGGTATTGGAAGGTATTGTATATATGAATGTAAACGAAGATGACTGTCAAAATTGTTATAGAGCTCAAAGATGGAAAATTTCAAATGAGATCTCCAATGGATTTGAAAGATGACACTTCCGCTTTGTTGCCATCAAGACATATGAAGCATTAGCTCTTTCGAGTGCACTTGATATGAGAGTTCATGAAAAGTTTAGAAGAAAGATATTTAGCTAAAGGCCTATGAGGTTATGTCGTTTCAGCAAAACAATTAGCAGATGGTATATATTGAAGGTTCAGATTATCTCCCTACTGAGTATAAAAATTATAATTTGGGAGTTCCTCACAGACCTTGTTTATAGTCAAAACTGATAGAACAAGTATCAACAAGGTCAGGCCTGTGTAACTGTTCTCTTAGAAAACTAACTTCTTTACCATCTACTAAATGAGAGGCAGCCTAATTACAAATTTACTATCGACAATCCCTTATGTAGGAACAAATTTATTGCCAGGTTCAGATGAACAAATCACAGTTATGTTATAGCTAGGATATAAAGGCAAGGCCTTCCTTCAGGATTAAGTTAAAAATCTAGTCGGAGACGCGCAAATCGTGGGGTTTGCTTTTTTTTGAGAGAAAGTGAATGGTCAATTAAAGGCTTTACGATACGATACTAAACCATTGTTTTTGGTTTCACATCCTCAACTTTCATCTTCAATTATATCATCAAGCATCATGCCAAGTCTTATAAGGATGAATTATGTTTAATTATCTATTGAAATAATTATTTTGTGATAATTTAATTATTAGTGGCAATGATCCACAAACATTTGAAGAAAAACGTTAATCATGAATGCAACAGAAAAGAATAGGAAGATGGTGAGGTTTCCCACTTTAGAAGTTAGCGGACTCTATAATTGAGGATCAATTAATAGCTGTTATAGGAAGAGGGATAGACATAGTTCCAAAAACATCAGGAAATCAGGGAAGATAAGGTTTCTTGGATATCTTTTTAATCCTGCTACACACATAAGTTAAAACTAGCAAAATTTATCGATTAATGTTGATGCAAAATACCGAAGACGATTGATTAGGTTACAGCTGTGTCCAAGTTTTTTGATCCTAGTTAAAATATACTTTTTAACCTGTAACTTAAAGTGGGAGTCGGTTCATTAATTAGGAATTTTGGCAATTTAGGTACTTCAATTAGATGAAAAGGTCCCTGGGCCGATGTTTTAGTTTCCTGGTCTTTTCTATGTTCAGATATTTTAATAAATTACATAATATTGAAATTGAAATGTGTGCTTTCTCTTTTCTTCTTCCTTCAAAACTCTTCATGTACTGCTTATGTAATGCAGAAACATCTTGTTATGGTTTTGCAATTTATAGTTAAATAAGTCTAGTTTAATATTTTGAAAAAAGGCCAAGTGGCCCGCCCCTTCAAATCTAGGGCTTTGCCCTTTTTGGAGTTGTTGTCTGTGTTCTTAATTTTTTATTAGTATTTCAAATCAATATGAATTATAAGAATAAAGTCTCTCTTTCAAAAAGCTAAAGGTCTTTTACCTTTAGTGAACTATTTCTTTCCATGGCTTCGTGTCCGGAAAAAAAACAAAAAAATAAAAATTATTTTTGTTAAACAATAGGCTCAAAGAAATTTATCAAATCAAAAATCAAGTTGAGCAAGAGTACAAAGTATTTTCATTTGTCTTATGCTTACATCAATTTACTGCTTGAAAACCCAGCTATATTCGTTGATTACCAGAGAGTTTTACACCTTCGTACTTTTTATTTCAAAATTACCTTTATGGCTAAAAGGTCCTTCTTGGATTCTTCTAGATCAATCTCAATGGCCCATTAGTAAACTTAGAAATGTTGTCTGAGGTTCAATAATTTGAAAAGTGTTACTTTACAATGTTTTTCACACATCTTTTTGGTTGGTTACTCGAATACTTGTGTACCCTTTAAGATGGACTACTCAATTTTTTGTTCATATTTGCTTATATAGTTAACTTTCAAAATCTTAATAAATATATATATTTATTAATTGTCTCTATTTAATCATTTGTATCATAAAAAACTCTGTTTTTTTTGTTTTAAAATTAAATTATTTAAAAAATTCGATAAACATTCAATTTTTTTTCCAAAGTTTAATTTATTTTCTCAAAAATCCTAAAAATTTGATGAAATTCCACTTCTGGTTCAAATCAAAAACTTTAATTATATTACAAACTCAAAGGTAAAGTGCCTATCCGAAATCCAAATTATGTTGAGTTAATTTAGTTTGTTACTTTTTTCAATTATTGAATTGACTTTTTAAATAGGTTGACATCTTTGCAAATATCATCATTACTCGACTATTTATTAATCTTAATTATTATTTTCATTCTATAATTTCAACACTTTGAAATCTTTAATTAAACTTATCAATTTCATCATAATTTCTCATTTTCTTCTTTTAATTACCAAATTTCCATTTTATTCACCAGCATTGTATGTTTTTGTTCATTACTGTTAATATTTTATTTGCAAAAAATTTAACAGTAATTCCTTTAAATATACCAAAATATTCGTGACTCAGCAATCCTGTTAATCATAATAGTTAATTTTTTTGTCTTCCTTTTTTATTCATACCCTTTACTTTACATAACATCTCTTTTTTTAAATTAATTTAATTGTTATAATTTTAATTTCAAAAAAAATTTTATCTATAATTTGACACATTTTGCCTTAAATATCAATACTATTTCATTTTGTTATTTTTCTTCCAGTTATATATCCACTTTAAATCCTTTTTACTTTCATTATTCCAACTTTTTTCACCAAAACACAAATACCTCATTACCTTCCAGAATTTGTATTTTTTTAAATATTACTTTTATTAATCTTATTTTTCTTCATTATGATTTTCTGTGTCAGAACTGTATGCGTATGAATAACATCAAACATTACAATTAATTCCAATCTATTCCATTTTGTTATTATCATTTTTTATTTATTTATAAATTTATACTAACAAAATTAAGTTTATTGTCTCTATAAAACTATAGGTAAATCAACCTTAACCTACTTTCAACTTTTTAACTAATATATTTCAAAATAGTAAGCCGAATTTTATAATATCAAGTACCTTTTAACCTATATTCATCATTTTTAATTTATTTTTGTTAAAATTATTTTCTCCAAATTCCTTTTTTTAATCCTTATATGTCAATTCACACCTTCATATTCAAATAAATATCCACCCCATATTTTAAACAACTCCTCACTTCTCAACAATAACTTATCCATAACTCTAAACTCTCAATGTAATAAGTGTTTTTAGTATACTATTCAGTGTGAAAATTATTGTAATTACAGCACCATATATTTTAGGAATTGAATATATAAATCTCTATCATTTCATATGTTACCAACATTAATTTAATTTTTAATAAATTAATTCTAATTCACACACCTAACAAACCTATTTTTTCACCCTATCTTCTTTTTTTCAGCCGCTATTAAAGATTCATTTTTTATATTACAAATAATAATCATATTTTTTTATTAAAAAATTTTATTTTATTTTAACAACCTTTCATCATTCTATTTTGTTGCATCTCTTACCCCATTTTTTTGATTTAATCTATTACCCACTCTGTTCTCTATTTTTTATAATTTCTTATTTCTTTAAAACAATTTCATGTTTGATATTTTAGCAATAAATTATTTTTCAAAACAATGAAATTACAGATCAAGTTGATCGACATAATTAATTCATTATATTCAAATTAATAGTGTATTACTTCTAGTTTTTATTTTAACAACCTTCAAACTTCATTTTGTATTATATTCACGGTACGCTTTTAACATTCTCAACATTTCTAAATATTTCTCATCTCAATTCATTTCAAATTTTAAATAAAGTTCTCAATCTTGTTTTTCAATTTTCAAGGAAATTTTCACATGAATTTTATCTTATTTTTTTAAATTTTTTTATTTCTGATTTAATTTCTTCAATTGTTTTTTTTCAAAATTTCCGAGTATTTTGATTTTTGTAATTACAAGTCGTTCACAAACAATTTAAATCTATATTCCACAATGTATATTAGTTTTAATGTTAATTATATTTTTTCGCCATTTTTCATTAAATAATAATTATAAATATTTGCTAAGAAAAGTTTCAAACTTATATTTATGGTTAATTTAAAATATTTGTCATAATTTTTTCTCTTTTTTAAAATCAAAATTTAATGAATTAGAAAAATTTGATAACTATCAGACCCACAGAAAAATTTTAATTTCCTTTTGTTAACCTTTATCTTCTAAATTTTCCTCACCTTTCTACTCACCATCAAATTTACCCTAAATAATTTTAATTAATTTTGCTAATTTAATAAAATCCAAAATCTATTTATCTTAATATCTACGAAAATAAACTTCCTTCAAGTTACCAAAAATTCTTTAAAAAAACCAACAAACCAAAGTTTTTAAATGACTTACCTCCCCCGCTATTACAGAATTTCCATTTCCAATATGACTTTATTTTATTACTTATTACTACTATTTATTTTCCAAATTTATTAAATAGATGTTGAAACTACGATTTAATTTTTTAATTTTATCCAAATTTTTTTTTATTCACGAAGTCTTTTTACCAATCACTAATTTATGTGTTATCACATTTTCCAATTTTTATGACTTTTAACTGCTCTAGCAGCTCATAAATAGCAAATTTTGTCTGTATTTATGTAACAAAACCCTTTATTTAAATATTTCTCCCTTCACCTTTGAAGTAAGAGCTGTGAAAATTCATTACTTCATAATTCAAAATTAATTTCTTTATCCTTGAACTCCTAATTATCTTATCCTAATTAAAATTGACTTTTTTGCATATCTTAAATATAAAGTTAAGATAAGTTTGCCAAATTTTAATTTATTTTTCTAAATTTGAATATTTATAATTTGAATTTTATACTATTTTTATACTATACTATTTTTCTTACTTTTGCAAAATAAGTTATAAAACTTTTAAACTTATATATGCAATTTTTATTCTAGTCCCATAGGTTATTTAAATCTTTTGATATAATATTATGATTATTTAAATTAAATTTACAAAATGTTTTTATTCAAATTTTCAATGCATTTACAAATTTTATATATTACATATTAATTCATAAATTAATTGAGCATGCAAGATTAAATAAAGCTTATTTCAGTAGTTATGAAATCTGATTGTAAACTTTATTCATAGAATTGTTCTGTTTTACCTATTATATATCATTTTCATAATTTTACTGGTTTTCTTATCGAAATAAATTTTTTATTAAATTATTTGTCAAGAAATCTTATTTGTTTCAATTTTTAGCATTATTCTTATAAAATATCTTTTCTTTCATTAATACTATAATCCAATTTTTAAATTTTAAACTTAATTACCATTTTTTTTATTTTGTACGTTTTTTAAAAACAAACTATTTAAATTTAGTTTTTATTTCTAAATTTTTATACTTTAATAATAACACTTTTCTAACATGTAACGTCTAAACAAATAAATAATTAACTATTTTCAATTACATCTCAAATAATATGTATATCAAAATAAGAATCAAGCACATATTTCAAATATCAAATTCTTTTACACAAGAATCTCAATGGTCCTGTGTCCCAAATTTAAATAGTGGAAGAAATTTATCTTAAGATTATAAATATACCTAATAAACTAAAATCTAGTAACATTATTTTTCGTATTTCTTTTAATTTTTTTATGAATTAAGGTTAATTAAAAAAAATATTCACTCTAATATTTTATAATTATAAACTTAATTTCATTCTATCTTATACCATACATAATTAATATTTTTTTTTCTTTCTCTTTATTTTTTTTTAAAATTCACTCTTCACCCACTTCTTCATTCCTTCTTTTCACCCGACCTCATTTCCCTTCATTTTTTTTACACTCTTTTTTTGTTATGCTCATCCTTCTTTCCACTTCCACACTCTTTATCTCTCCTCTGTCTCCCTTTTCTTTCTCCTCCTTTCTTCCCATTCCTCCCTGACTTCGCCCTCTTGCCCTTTTTTACCTTCCTTTTTCCCCTACTTTTTCTTCCTTTCCCTTCCCCCTTATCTTCCATCCTTTTTTCTTTCCTTTCCTTCCTTTCCCTCTTCCATTTTTTTCTATCCTCTTTTGTACTTCCTACTTTCTCCTTTCTCCCTTTTAAATACTCCTTCCAATCTCTCTTTCTTTTTGCCTTTCTGTTTTTCGCTTCCTCCATCCTTCCTCCCTTTTCCTTTCCCCCCCCCTCATTTTTGTTTTTTCTCCCACCCCCCCCCCCCAGCTGCTACGTCCTCCCCTCCCATCTCCCTCCCCTTCCTCTTCCCTTTTCCTCCTTCTCTTCTCCCGCTTATCCCGTCCTTTTTTTTCCACCTCTGTTGGTCTACCTTTGCTTCCTTGGAGGAGAAGGATAGAAAAGGAAAAAAAGATTCATGAATATATTTATGTCTTTATACATAATTATTTAACAAAAATTAAAGCCAAATCTGTCAAATAAGTTGAGCCTTAAAGCTCCTGAATTACGAAAGTAAAGACTTAAGTAATGTTATTGAATAAAGGAATGAAGAATAAAGTTAGTATAAGAAAGTACTTTGAAAAAAACAAGAGAAATCGCGAGCTTTTCCACTAAATCATAGTCAATATCAAAAATAAGAAAGGCGTAAAACCGTGGTTCAAATTTATAATAAATTTAAAATTTTATATTAGAAAATATAAAAAAAATATACAATTCAATAAGAAATGTTTAAATTTAATGAAATATATACGATGTCATTTCGGAAAAATATGATAAATGTTTAAATGTTCGTTCATTTGATGCTAGTGGTTATTGTAACAATTTATGATGAAAATTGATTTAATTTAGTTATAAATATTTCAGTGAGTGTGGAGAGATTTGAGATTTCCATTAAGAGTTTTTCAAGCAAACCTTTTAAAATAAATTTTGATTTTAACAAGTTCAACTATTAAACAATCTGTTACAACAGATAACTGTTAGTATGTTGAGAATGGAGAGATTAGATGTGAAATTGTTTAATTTAATATATAAGTGTTTATCTTGTTTAACTGTTATATTAACGTTATATTAAATTTATATTAATGATTTTTTCAATTTTAATGTTTATGGGTTAAAAAAAACTTGAATTATTAATATTTATTATATAAAAATTTATTGTTAGAACTATTATTTTTGTATATTCAAAAGAATGTTTCCATAATTATTCTGAGTCAGTAATGTTTAACAACAGGTGTTATATGATTATATATGTATAATCATTCTAAGTCAGATATAAAATCTTTAATACATGTGTTGAAGTAATAAGTTGCACGATATTATATAAGTTATATTTGAGTATATAGTTTGGAATGATGGTTTATTTTAATTCTTCAAATTTATTGAGTTTTATTTATTATTTTATATTATATTAAAATGAAAATTTTACTGTGAATTATTTAATTATTTAAGGAAATTATGATATATATTATATATATTTTTCAAATTCTACATATACAATTAATTGTAAAATATATAATATATATTATATATTATATTATATATATTATATATATATATATAATAATATAATATAAATATAGCTTTATATAGTATTAACTAACCTAACATCATAATATATTATCCTATGTATCGATCTACGATATTTATATCATTATATTAATTAATCTCCCTGTTATACTTACGACGAACTGTCATTGTATTTAAGATAGTGCAGATAGAGATTTTATTATGGAAAAATCAAAGTTGAATGCAGTTAAACAATTTACCGGTATTACATTCTTAGTAGTTTAAAAGACATTGATTTTTATTATCTGCTATTAGGTAGTTATGAAAATTAAGAGATTGAAATATATTTAATTATTTAGGTGAGAAGAAAGTTGAAATAATTATTACATAGCACCATGTTAAATATATTTAAGTTTTCTTTTTGCTACAAAATTCTTATCAATAAAAAAAATATTTGTAGTAGTATTTTTATTTTTAAAGGTTTAAACATGATTATTTATATACTTTTATTACGAAAAATTGTATTAATTTTTCGTTTATATTATATTTGTGAAAAATTGGAAGGGAAAAAATTATTTTTGATGGTTTCAGTAAATAATACTTATAAACCATGATTAGAATTTATTACACTGATAGGTATTAACCCTTTATATTGTTACATAATGTAATAGAATACATTATTTATATTTTTAATTTTAGTAAATTATATTGAAAGTTTGAGGTAAGGTAGGAGATAGATTTCAATTTTGGGGGATGGCGAGTGGCCAAGAGGGGAAGAAGTACCAGAGTAGGATATAGAAGGAGCGAAGATGGAGTTATGAAGTAATTAGAATATGGTACGTTAGGTTTTATTAAATTATAATCGAATAATAAATATATTATATATATTAATATTATAACCGATTTTTATATCTATATTATATAATATTATATATAGAAATAATTATTCTAACTATATTATATATTTTAGTATATATATATATATATGATCTCTTTAGGGAAGGAGATATGGTCAGGCTTGTCGTAATATATTATATATTAATATATATAAAGATATAATTTTATTATAATTTTCTTTGATATATTTCTATAAAGTTATATTTTCTATATGTTATCCTTTTAAATTATATTAATTAAGACATTTTAAGTTGAAGTTTTCTATGAGAAAATTTTGACAGTAGAAATATAAGTTTTAAGGTATAGAGAAATAATTGTATTGAATAAAGTTGATAAGTATAGAAAATTGAGGTTACTTCTTTATGTGTTGTGATTTGAATTAGTAATTTGATATTGGAGAGGTGATAGCTGTGAAAAAGAAAGAGATGAAAATAATGAAGTAGAAATTGAAGAACAGATAACGAATAAAAAGAAATTAGGGGGATGAAAGATGAATAAACAATCAAATGCAAATAGAATAAGAATAATCTTTATAATGTAATTAATTGATATTTAACAAAGTTAAAGGAATGCAAGTTTGTTAAATTATGATCTAATATTAACGATGATTGGAGGATAAGAATAATAGCAGCATAGAACCGACGGTTTCATCCGTATATCAGCACAATATTTAAATAAAGGTAAAAAATACATAATAAAGTACTCGTCTAGGGAATATATATATTTTATTGAGTTGTGGTAATAGTAAATTAATTACCTTGGGATAAATTTTTAATTATTTAGAGGAATGTTAATGACAGGGAATTTTTTTTAAAATTATGTACTGAGGAGTAAAATTTTTTTAGAGTTAAGTTAGGAAGAGAGAACATTATTAAGTCTTTATTTTTTTTTTTTTAGATCAGGGGGCACCTAATTAATAGGACCTTTTGTGAATAGATAAATAAAATATTAATGATAATGAAAATTACATAATTTAAACGTTAAAATAATATTCTTAGTGTTACTATTACTTTTCACAGATTTATTTCAATTTTAAGACGTTTCTTAAAAGAAAATGTTTTTAATATGAAAATATGTTGTGAACGGTAAATGACATGTTTAATATTTATTTTAAAAATAATAAGGTAGGAAATTTGGAAGAATTATTATAAAGGTATGTTTGATGAATTTAAAGATAATATTTAAATGTCATGTAAATTAGACAATCAATTATTATATACAATTTTGAATTTAAACTTTAACGATGATTCTTTGATTATTTTAAAATTAAAATAGACAAGAATTAAGTTTTGATTAGAAGAAATGGATTTAGAATAATAATTAATTTGAAAATTACTGCAATGATGATGATAAATTATTAAATTATAAGTAGAAAAAAGGTTGAACAGAATTTATAATATAGTAGGGGTAGGAAAGTTTAGGGGTTAATTGACAATGATTCTTAGCATGCCGTAATTAGGTAAAAAGATTCGGAATGTAGACTGTAGTGCATGAAGGTTTTAAATTGGAAACGGTGAATTAGGTAAACAGGTTTAAAAAGGAATTTGAGTTTGGAAATTCGTATAGTTAGTAGAGAAAATGATTGAAGAGATTTCAGTGATACCAGATGAAAAAAAGTTTATTAAATATTATGTATGAGTATGGTATCTAGATCATTTGGATATGATGCATGTAAATTGTCTATTTTGAGGATTTTTTGGCAAAGGTAGAGGAAGAAACATAGTTAGGAAGAGATAGGGATTACAAATAATATAAAATTTTACAGATGTTTACATCTGGCAATTGAAAGAATTAAAATTTATAAACACAAATAATTTGCTCATTTTTAAGACACTTATGTTTGGTTTTATTATAACAAAGAAGAAATCTTTTAATCAATGAAAGAAAACGTCATTAAGTTTTAGATGACATGATGGATTATAATGAGATTGAGTTAAAAAAGGAAAGAAAATAAGCATATATTATAGCTCAAGATGTTCGTGACGGGAAAGTGCTCTTACGCCTGGATTTATAAAAGATTTTTTGGAAAAAATAAAGTGAATGTTTGATAGGACGTGAATGTTGGTAGGAGTTTTGTAAAAGATGGGATAATAAGTTCAATCAAAAGGATAAGGAGTAGAAAGTAAGTACAAAGAAAGTAAAATTGCGACTATGTTAAGATGGTTAAGTTCATATCGTTATTGTTTGTAGGTGGTGAATGAATAAGAACAAAAAAAAAATATAAGTACTTAAGTTGTTGTATGTGATTTTGGAGAAATTAAAAGAAAACTATCTCAACTCATAAAATATTACTTAGTCTTTTCCCCTTCGGGATATGAAATAAGAAAAGATTGAAAAAGGGTGTTATTGTTTTTTAGAGTTGTTTTAGGGTTGTTTAAATTAGGGTTGTACTATAAATTAAATATATTACATATAATAAAAACAGATCATATTGTTAGAATTATTCTTTTTATTAAAAATAGTATATTTTTAAATATTTAGTATTTTAGAAATATTTTTAAATTACGGAAGCCTACATCGAAATAATGGCACTTATTTTATGTATATTGATAATGTAATATAGTTAATTTGAAAATTAATTTGAAAGTGTTATATTTGAGGTGTTAAATTCTTCTTCTTTTGAGAAAGATGATTGAAATTCCTTATCAACTTATTGGCGAGTTAATGAAAAAAATAAGCGTAAAGGAATGGATAACTATTTATGAAACCAATCTTATACAAAAAGTTATAAGATTTGTTTAAGGTAGGACAATAGTTGGAATATAATTTGTTGGATTGTAAAATATAAATTTGTTATTCATTTTTTTAGGTGAATAATTAGTAATTTCCAACATAAAAAATTGGAATTGGAAATGGGTATTACAGCTGAATAATTGAATAATAACGGATGATTTACAAAATTTTATTTTAGGTATTAGGTTTCGTTTAGATACAGTTAATATTATAATGCTATATGTTCAATACTGGACAGTGTTGGAAATAATTTGTTTAATGATGATGTAGATGGTGGTTGAATAAGGTGAAGGAAAAAGATTAGTTAATTAGTATTGGAAAGGTTTGAGTAGTGTAATAGAAGATTAGAGGAGTTATAAGAATTGAATTAGGAAGATTGGAGGATAGTGAATGAATAAGTGGGGGAGTTGATTGAAGGAAAGTAGATGGAAGAGCATAAGATGATGTATAGATTTTGAAAAGTAGTGTAGTTGTAGAATAGGAGAGTAGAGTTACATTAAAGTGTAGTAGGATAGTATGTGTTGAATAAAGTAGTAAGAATATAGTCAAGATGAAATTGAATTTAGGATGAAGGGGTAGAGGAAGATATAGAATAAATTATAGTGCATAAAGGTGGTTTTTGTACGATCTCAAAATGCACTAAATACAACTGTTTTGTTTGGTGTTATTTAAAATTTTATTGGTGGTGTAAATATTGTTGAACATATAGTATTGTTTGCCAATTAGTTGATTTTGGAGAGTTAGATAATTTAGTTTTTAAGGGTGGTGTTGGTGAGATTGTAAAGTGTTTTTAGAGATTGGATCATTTTTTTTAGAATATGTAAATTTATTTGTAGAAAATTCATGCAGAGTTGGTTAATTAGTAGGAAAATAGCAACAAACTTGAACTATAACCGTGTATGTATTTATTTTTGAGAAATTCATGACAAGTTAATTTGTGTTTTTATGTGTAAACTTAATTAGCTTGTACAGACCTATATATAAATGAAAGTTGACAAGTGAAGGAATTTTGTATAAACGTTGCGGAATTGGAGGCGGTTTTAAAAAGATTGAATTTGTGTTTAAAAAATGATAGTTTTTTGTTGTGTTGTGTGTTATGAAATTTATATTTGGATTAAATCTTATTTGATAGATGGGAAAAATTTCTATTTTAGATGTTTGAAATATAATTTTATTAAGTTGAAAGTGAAAAAATTTAAAATGAGAAGGTTATTAAATTAATTGTAAGATAGAAAGAGATTGATATTTTGGAGATGAAAAAGAAAACGCTTCAGTTGCACGAAGGAGGGAGAAGTTGTAGTTTGAAGAAAGAATGTTAAACTTTAGATAATAAAGATTGTTGATTTTGTTATAAGTGAATAGTGTACTATAATAGTGTTGTGTGTGTGTAGTTGATGAGGATAATTTTGAATTTAGGTGGTTTGTAGATGTTTGTAGAGTAAGATGGAATAGGAATTTGAATTTAATAAAAATAGTCTTATTTTGCTTGTTGTTGTAAGTTTACAGTAGAGATCTGTAAGTAAGTTGATATATGTAGAGTTGACAGTAGAATTGTTGAAGTATTAATTGTTAAGAGTCAGGATAAAATGCAAAAATGAGAGTTTAGAAAAGATAGAAAAGAATTAGAAAAGAAAGTATTACGCTTTTTTTTCATAGAAAATAAGATTGATAAAATAAAAAGAATTTAGTTTTAAAAAATTTTGTTAGTAAATTTGTTTAAAGTTAAGCTAGGAAACATATATACAGGGTAGATGGTTATCAAATAATTTAGTGTGAAGTAATTTTTTGTTATTGGGAGATTGTTGAGTATTAATTTAGAAATTGTATCTGAGATAGGCGTTGTAAAGTTTGAGACACCGATTGTGATGAAAATGTACTGAGGATATGGCTAAAATTGATAAAAGGAATGTGAGAACAGAGGATGAAAATAATGAAATAAAATTGAAATAAAGAATAAGAAAATTTAATATTATTAATTGATATTATAGAAAAAATGAATAAATTGAATGATTGAAAGTTATTTATTTATGATTGAAGGATAGATAAATATGGAGATGATTGTTTATATATAGTAAATTATTAAATTCTGTAATTATATAATGTTGATATTGGAATAGATAAATTTTTTAATATGTTTATGGGATGAGGTAATTAGTATTGAGGAAGTATTTTATTATTAGATATGTGTCATGAGGAAATTTCATTTTAAAAAGTATGTACTAAGGGAAACGTTATTTTTAGGTTATGTAGGGAATAGAGGAATTATCGTTTATTTTTTTTTTTGAGAATCGAATAGAGTTTAGGTTGGAGATTAACAGGGGGTTCGGTGAATAAGTAATAAATAAATTATAAATTATAATGAATTTAAATACCAAAATAATGGATAACATTAAGTTTCTATTCTTTTCATTTTGATTTAATATATTGGTAACTGAGGAAAAATTTTCAAAATCAAATATAATTTTTCCGTGAAGGTAAGACGTTTTATATTTAATTTTTAAAACTAATAAAAGAGTTAAAAGGTATTTTAGAAAAATGTAACTTTTAAAAAGGTTATTTTTAAAGTTGAAAGTTCAATTTAAAAATTCTTATTAAAAAAGTAGGTTAGAAGAAATTTGATAAATTTTATTTTAAATTTAGATGATTTTTTTATAGTTAAAAAAATTAGTTAAAAGGATAACGTTTTTTGCTCAGGTAGAAAGAGTAAAATAATTAGGCAGTTTTGAAATTGTTATAGGGAGAATAGTAGTGAAACTTTATAAGGTGAGCGAAAGGGTATGAACAAAGGTGGTTGTGAAAGTGGTTGGTAGAGGAATTGGACAAGGTGGGGTGAATGAAAGAGTGGAGAAGGTGGGATTAGTCAAAAAGCGGATGCATGAGATAGGAAAAAGACAGGTGGAAGGGAAAGGTACGGAGGTGGAAAAAGGGGTAAAATGACGTTTGGAGGGGGTGAATGGGAGAGAAAAGGGTGAATTGATAGAAGTGTGAAGATAGACAAAAGAAGGGAAGAGTAAGTGAAGATTCTATGGAAACGTACTGAGGAGATGGAGTAGGTAAGAAGGATGGATTGAAGAGAAGGTGAGGAGGAGAATGGAGGAAGGATGCAAAGTAGGAAAAAGTGGAGATAGGCGCCAGCAGGAAAAAAACGAAAAATTAAGCTAGAGCGGATAAATAGAATGGAGGATGATATGTAAACCGGGGAAGGGAAGAAGAAGGGGTTTAGGTAAAAAAAATGGAAGGGAGTGAAAGAAAGGGGTAGGAGGGATGGGTTGTAAGATGAGCATGAGTAAAGAAGAAATAGACGGAGTATGGAGGAGATGGGGTGGGATAAGTAAAGGAGTGAAGATGAATATAGGAAGAGTAAGAATAGAAAGAAGATATAAGGAAGAATCAGAAAAGAAGAAAGTAAATATAATAGAAGATGTAAAAATGTAAAAGAATAGATAAAAAGAATAAGGAGTAGAGAAATACGATAGAGATGAAGGAGTAAATAAAACCAAAGAGAAGTAAGAAGATATACGGGAGTGAATAGAGGAGGGAGATATAATAGAGATAGAGAGTAGATAAAGAAGAAAAATAATATGAGGAAAGTTTCTAACGACAAGTGATTTGTGCAGTAGGGGAAGCCAGTTTATATTATATATATATATATATATATTATATAATATGCTAATATCATTAATACTACACCTATATGTACTTATATTTCTAGATACTATCTATATATTATATTATAATTATAATATTATATATAGTATATAGTATTATATTTGACAATTATTGTTTGTGTTTTTGTATATAAAAATCTTTTTTTAAAACATTACATTTGGATGTAAGGTGTGTTTAGCTGTAATTTCATCCGTCTTAACACATATATACACTGATATGTGAATACGGGAACTCTGCTTTGTGGGGATCCTGGTCATTTAATAAGATTAAATCCTAATTAGATATATAATATATATCAATAAGATATATCTATAATATAATAGCTAATATAATAAGTATATAATATTAATATAGACCGTATATTATATATATATATATATATAATAATATATTATATATATATTTTATATATATATATATATATATATATTATTATTATATAGTTTATATATGTATATATATATAGGAAGTTGGTATATAACATAAAGAATTTGAGGAAAGAGAGAATGAGCATAACCGAATTAACACTTCAAGTATGTATCCATGACAAGTTATACAGAAATAGATGAATGTTAAAGATGTTCAATTGAAGATGATTAATAATATAATAAAAAAAGTCGAGAAAAACAAAAAGAGAGGTTTGTGGGATGAACTTGGAAAGTCACAAATGTATTGTTTTATTGTTATTTGAATGATAAACGTTATGATTAGTCTTCTTGGGTAAGATTTAAATAAAAAATAAAATAACCTGTTTTTATCATTACATAAATAATGGTATGAATGAAGTTTGGGAAGAATAATATAAAAGTAAAAAATAAAAAGCAAAAGCCAACAGCATATAATAATTAAATTACAAAACTGTAATTTAAAAAGATATGAAGTTGTAGTCTACAATGGAATTGATTTCATAACTATAATGAAAAAAAAATAGAGATTTGACATACTATTATTATCATTAACTTTTATAGAAACCATGACTACAAAAGTAGTAGTCGATTAATGGTATTTACAAATAAAAGAAATGTTACCAACATAACTAATAACTTATGTTGATCAAGAAATTTAGAGAAAAGAACTATGAAAAACTGATAGCAGGAAAATTGGAAATAGGGAAGAACAGTACGAATTTTACTAACTATATATGGACTTTTTTAAAAAAGCAAAATTAATAAAGCTAATACTATAGTAAGAAACAATGGGTTTAGAACTGATACATCAGCAAGTTATAAAATATGTTGGTATGATTATTATTAAAGGTTAAAAATAGGATAAAAGATTTATTCTAAAAAATATTATTTTTTATCAATAAAGAAATTTCTTTTTGATAAGAAAATAATTATAGAAAATTATTTGGTTATTATTATTATTTAGAATTGCAAAGTGAATAATATTGTGGATTTGATATTTTCAGGAAAAGGATATAAAGAGTTAGTTTAATAGAGAATAAAATGTAATGAATGATAATTAGTAAAATTGAAAAAAAAAATATAAAGAAGTTGTAGGATTGAAATATCATATACTTTGGTTTTGAATTAGAATTAAAAATTAAAATGAAAATTTTAATTAACAGACAATACAAAGTATTGTATATAAAACGCAAGATATATGAGATCCACTAAACGTTGCAGGGATAGCAGAAGTATGAGGGAAAGAGTAGGAAATAGGTAGTGGTTTTAAATATGATTGACTATAAAGAGAGTAAAAATGATTAAAATCTAGAGTGAGTGAAGTTTGAAACTTAAAAATAGATAGGGATTACTGATGTGAGTTAATAATTTGATATTGGGGAGATAGGTAGTCATTAAAGATGTATAATAAAAAGATGAAAAGTGACGGGAGTTAATTTGAGGAATGAGTAAAAAATATGCAGCAATAAACAAACTTCTAAAGTTTGGAATGGACCAGAAATAAATATGTGCGTAAAGAAAGCACAATTTTTATTCTTCCTTTGAAAGAAAGCTCTTAAAGTTGATAAATAAGAAAAAGAAGAATGGGCGAACGAGATAGAGATGAACTTTTAATAATTAAGGATAAAAAGAAGTAGGAAGATTTTTCTAGATTTTGAAATTGATTAATGAAGAAAATTTGTAAACTTTAGAATAAGAAAAAAAGAAAAGAGTAAAAGAAAATTGTTAAATAATTAATTGTAATAAAGTTAAAGAATTATTTATTTTTATAAGTTGTAATGATTTTAAAGGTGTTAAAAGATTTTATATAATATTGTTAAATAACTTTCTTTTATATTTAGTTAAGTTTTGTTCTTTTTAACTAAAAGTTTAATGTTGTTCTATCCACCATTTGTGTATTATTTTTTTTATCTGATTAAAATACGGATAATATTTTAAGTGGTTTATTTTAAAATATTTTAATATTGATTCGTATTAAAACTTTTTAAAGTTGTTAATATTAATTTTTGTTGTTTTAGTCTAGATATGTTTGTGATTGTGGATATTTTTTTTATGAATTAAATTTTTGTTGTTGTTTTTTACTTCTGAGAAACACGTTTGAGATATTTTATTGTTTTCATTGGTTTTTTATGTATTATTTTGAGTGATAAATTGTAATTTTGATGTTTTGTCTGAGATTTGTAGAGGTTTATTTTTTTTTGATGTGATTTAGATGTTGTATGAGGTTTTACAGTTCTTTCGAGAGATGAAAGGTCTTCTCAAGTTTAAAATTGTGTTATATTATATAAAAATAAGGAGAGATAGATGATTGAAATTATTTTTGGAAAAGTGGATTTTAGTGGATAAGTTGTGTGTTAATAAAGAGACGGGAGGTAAAGTTAGTATACTGATAGACGGAAAATTAATGTTTAATTAAATGACGTAGGAGATGGTATCAAGGGGATGGAAAGTCGGAATACAGTGGTCGATGATGTGTCAGAAGAGAGGAGATTATAAAAATAAAGAATAAATCAAAAAAAGAAAGTTTAAAGAAATGCTTTTAAGCTATAGGAAGGAATTAAATAATTGAATGAGTTGACTTGAAAAGAGTATTAAATGGTTAAGGAGAATTTATTAAATAAGAGGAAAAAGATGAATAAGAGGAAAAATATTAATAATAAGAAGATGAGTTATAATAGAAATAAAATTAACAGGGAAATTAAAACAGTTTAATTTTTTTTTTATAAAATAATTTTAATGAAAGCCTTACAATCAATATAGATACAATGAAGAAAGAAGTAATAAAATAACACATGATCAACTAATGAGTTCCTAGAATGAGTTTACCCGGTATCCACGATAAAGTTTACAGCTTTTTTAAAAATTTTAAATCTGTTTCATAAAAGAAAACTAGATATAATATCTCTCAGTAACTTTCGGAAAACAGTTACGAAGGAGGCGCAAGTTGGCGGAAAATGTTTGATTTTTTTTATTTAATTACGGATAAAGGGAAAAAAAGATGATAGTTAGGGGATTTATGGGAATAGGGAGGGAATTAGTAAAAATTCATGTAAATACAGTAGGATCGAAACAACTTTAAAAAGAATAAAAAGAAAAAAATAAAAACAATAAAAAATAAAAAATTGCATTGTGTATGCAGAATGGAAGGTTGATGAGAAAGTAAGCTTGCCAGACCTAAGATTATAATACTATTTAGTGTTATTAATAATATTAGAATAAAATTTTTTTTAGTTTAATAGTGATTTGATTCATTAATAAAAATGTTATTGTTATTTTTGTAGATTATGTTTTAAGTTAGTGGGGAATTAGGATGGAAAAATAATAAAAAATATAAGTTTTATTATTCAATATATTAATTAGTAAAGAGAATTTAGATTATAATAATGAGAAATTATATATTATAATTTAAAAGAGATGTAAAAAAGGGAAGGAATGTAGTTATAAAGACATAAAAATAATTTTATGGCATATTTTGTTAAAAAGATCACATTCGATCATGACAAGAAAAGTAAATTACATGATGAGTTATTAGGATTATAAAAGGTAAAATGTTCTCAAAGTGTAACATTAGATTGAACATGAGACATTATGAAATTATAGTGATAGCTCTATAGTTTAAAAGTTTTTAATTACGTTTTATTAAAAAAATGTTAATTATTTAAGATGAATGAAGAGAAATTAAGTAGAAGAAGAAGAGGGGAATAGAGGCTTCAAAATAATTGCTAATAATATTTTAATTATTAGAAAAAAAACGGTGAACATCAAATCTATTAATGTAACTGTAATCTGAATTGAATCTTCAAAAAAGGATGAAGAATGAAAACCTATTAGCATATTCCATGATTAACGATGTATCATATATTGAGAATTTTAAAAAGAAATGATTAAGGTTTTAATTGAAATAAGATTTAATTGACAGGAATTATTAGCTGTACAAGGAGTGTTAGAAAACAATATTCAAACTGATCGTTGAATTCCTAAGAAGGATCAGTAAAGATATAAAAATTGTAGGAGAAGATGAAAGGTACCATACCAGAACAGAACGAAATTGTCTTAATGACGACTTGTATGATAAAAGAAATAAGGTAAAGAGATATTTTTTAAAAAATAAGAAGAAGTGAGCAAAGTATATGAAGGAAGAAGAAATATTGTTAAATATTAAATGTAGGTTCCTCTTACAATAATGTCTTTTGTTCGTGTTTGTATCATTAATGTTAGGGTTAATAGATTTTTTATGTTCGTTTTGTATCTTAAAAATGGAATCTACGAGCAATAGTTCACTTTGTATATGTATTTTATGTTATTCGAGTTATTATAATAATTTGGAAATTGTTTAAACATAGACTTTAGGAATTTTTCCACATGCAAATCCAATTTTTTTAAAGTTTTATAAAAACTACAAAAACATCTAAAAGTTGTATTAAAGCAAAATAAAATAGTTATTAGAATTACAATATATAGTAAAGAGTATAGTTTAAATGATTTCATTAAGTGAATAAGTAATTTTTATTAATTTATTGATTAGGTTAAATTCTAATATATTCTCGTAACTCAGGAGAAAAAGATTATTATTATTATAGAGAAGAAAAGAATGAAGAAAGAAATGAAAAAGAAAGAAAAGAAATGAAAGAAAGAAAAAAAAAAGTTGGAAAAAAAAAAGAAATATAAATAATCAAATTAAAGAATTGGAAATGAAAAAAGAAAGAAATAAAACAATGATGTTAAAAAAGTAAAATATAAATTTACTACAAAAAATGAATAGACCATTTGTAATTAGACTACTCTGAAATTAAAGTGTCTTTCAAGAAAATTTATAGTATAGATGTTAAGTTGGATAAAGATAGAATAATTGAAGTTTTATACAAAATAACCGTTAAAAATAAGTTATTTTGCTATGAAAAATCAGTAGATCAACAGTGTAAAGTTACGAGATCATAAAGACAGTAAAAAATAAAATATAAGTATAAACAATTATGTTTTCACCAAGTCGTAAAGCACAATTAGATTAAATGATCAATTGTGATATAATATTCAGACATTTATTGGTATAATTATACGGATAAATTAAACAAAATTAATTATTTATTTACTAAATCAAATAGTAAGATAAAGTAAAATGTTTTAAAAATTAAATAAGCTAATAGATTACAAGAATAAGATATTATATGTAATAGATATAGACAAAAATTAAGAGAGATTAAAAATCAAAATGCAGAAAGGTTATTGTGATTCAAAAATTTAAAGAAGATTTATTGGTATCTAAAGTTATTTAAGATGAATAGATATCTTATGAGTGTTGAAAAATATAGTATGTTTATAGTAGCTTGAGATTGTTTAGTTGTAATTATACGTTTAAACGTGATGTTGAATTTGTTATAGTTTTTTAGTACTATATATTGGTTTTTCTGACCTTGTTATTATAGCACTGTATTTTATGATGTTTTAAGTTCAATTTATGCTGATGTTACGTGTATTCCATAGTTAAATGATGTTATTTTTGATATGAGTGACATTTTATGAATGTGATATAGATATATAGTAAAAATGATGTATCATTTGAAAGTTTGGACATCATTGTTAAGGAATTTTCGTTAGATCTAAGAGGTTTCTGAATATTTGATTGCAAGACATTTAGGTTGCGCGCGAGTTTGCAATGTATGATGACGGTGGAAAGGTGTGAGATACAGAGAAACGTTTAATGTTTATGTGATAATGACGTTTAACGCGACCGTGTAAGATTCATTACTAATAGTCTTTAGGATAGTTTAATTTATTTAAGTTTTGTTTAAATTTTATGAAAATGTGAAGCCATTTATAAATATACATTGAATAGGTTTAGTAGATTTAATTGTAATGACCGATGATTGTGACTAGAAAGTGAGCATGTTGTTTTTGTGGTAATTTATTTGATAAGATTGTAAATACTAGCATTACCACATTAAAATTATAATAGATATAACTGTGAAATAGTGATGTTGTTTTAACTAAAATAATTGTTGTGTAGAAGACTACAGTATAGTAATGAATTGTTAATAATATGATAGCTTTCGAATCTGATTGGCTAGGAGTTTTACATTTCAGTTATTTCTGTTAGATCATTTATATGTCACTCTTATAGTTTGACATCACAGGTTTATTCCTAAGTGTATGTAGTTACTTTTCCCATTGTATCTTAAATTTCACTATTTGTTATTAACTTTTAGTCTTTCTTCGATGTGAAAATTGTTAATTTAAATTATATTAATGTAGTTATGTATGATAGGTAAGCATCTTTAAAAATTAGTAGAATTAGTATAAAATAATTTTAGAATCTCAAATAATTTCTAAGAAAAGTAGTGAAAGTTAATTGAAATGAGTAAATTAAAAAGTAAAAATTGCACAAACAAAATAGTGAATATAGCTAATAGAACACGTAAGGTATGTTAGGTTTGTCAGTGTATGTTATATTTACTTAGTTCAGGTTGATATGTTAGTTTATGATGATAAAAATTGTAGTTATTATTTTATTTTTAAAACGAGTAAAGAATATTTTTATTTATGTTTATAAAAAAATATGATTGAATAGAATAGATAATATTCATGGAAGGGTTTGTGAGTCTGGTAGTAAGGAAGGATGTTTTGATATGATTTATGATTTAAATTTAAATAAGTAACTATTACACATTAATATATATATATTAAATAATAAACTTGTTTTTATAATTATTTTTGGAATGAAAAATATTGTTTATTTTATCTGTAACTTGTGCTAGTTTAATTTTCCCTCTTTCATTTTTATTATTTTTGATATTTAGGTATGGTCATGATGAATTTTTTGTATAAATATTTAATATGTTAATGTAAATAAAAACGTTGTTCTGTTATTATTTATTCTTATTGTCAAGTTGATAAATTAAATCAGATCATTTAAAACGTTAAATATTAAATGTTAATTAAAAATGTAACATTATATTTAGATTATGTTTGAAAAGTGTGATAGGTTAAATTTATGTGGTTTAGAGTTGGATATTTGTTAATTGTTAGTAGCTTTGTTAGTCAGTTAAGGTGTTGATCTAGATCTGTCTCGTTGTAATTACATATTTCTTAGTTTGTAATGATATAGTTTAGATTTTATTAAATGTTAAAAAAATTTAAGTTAGTATATTTATTTGTTAGTATATAAAGAACTTATTTTTGTGTTAGTTTATAACAGAATGTTATGAATTGTGCATTGAATGGATAAATGTGATTTATTGTAATGCTTTTATGCAGTAGCATGTTTGATTTATGGTTTAATTTTATTTATAAAAACGGACTCCTCTTACAACTTTAAATATTTTTATTAACAGAACTTATTTTTACCAGTTTAGTTTGGATAAACTGTGCTATGGTGGCAGTTAATTGTTGATATGTATGAAAAATTAGACAATGATATGATAAATTTTTTGCAATGATACATATATAATGTAAAAATTAAACATTGATATGGCATAGAGATATGATTGAAAAAGTTTGAATAGGTTACTTTTTTTGATAAGCATGTGTTATTAATTTCATTTTTTTATTTTTTATGCTTAATATATTTCTTTTTAATCAATAACCTTAAATAGACATTTTTAATGATTTAATATATATTTTTATTTGATCGAATATGCTAAAATTAAGTATTTTTAATTTATGAGTTCAAAAATATATAAATGTGAAAAGAATAATAGATAAATAGAAAAAAGATATGTAGGATGGTATAGAGGGGATAGATGGACAGTATGTTTAATTTAAGAAATAAATCAGTTAAATATTGGATTTATATGATTTTATTAGAAGAATTTTTTGTGTTGTAGTAAGTGGAATAAAAATTTTGTTTTTTATTGTTAGGTTTGGATAAAATGTAGTTAAAAAAGAATATATATATAGAGTAATGTTTCAGGAAAAGTGAGAGATTGTATTTAATGTATCTGATATTTAATGAAACATGAAATAAATTAAAAAAGTGAAAGATTGTTGTAAGGAAAGGTTTGAAAAAATAAAAAGAAAATGATAGAGTAAGTGAAAATGAAAATAAAAAAAAGAAAACAGATTGGTTATAAGTCTAATGATATTTAAAAGATATGGTTCATCAGTGTCATTTAATTGTACTTATTTATTGTTGAAAGAATAAAAGAAATTTGAGTATGTTATATAATAGAAGTTAGTAAGCATTTTTAGATTAGTGTGATGAATGAAATTATCTATAATTAATTAGACCAATTAAAAACGATATCAATAACGATGGTATTTATTAATTTTTTTAGTAAAATAATAAGAAAGAGATATTTAATGAAATAAATTTTGAGTAATAATAATATCTATTAATTTTTCTGAAAGAAATTAATAAAATTATAATAAAATACGGAAGGTTGGTAAAGTAGTATGTGTTCATTGATGCCATAGTTAGGGTGATAATATATTAGAGGTGGAAACATGTGAAGAAATAATTGAAATTAGGATGTTGATTTAAAGATATGATATTGTTAAGTATGATGTAGAAATTGGTCCATAATTAGCGCATCCGTAGTCCAATTTTGATCTTATGAAGGCTGTCAGCACCCCATTTAGCAGACGTCAGTCTTGGTTAAGATGAAAACAGAACATAAGTCATCAATTACAAGGGATCAGATATTACCTAGAGATTAATTTAGCTATGTTAATATATATGTTTAATTGAAAAATGTGGATTTAGTTCTATTAATGAGTATAAGGAGTGCATATAACTAAAGCATGGATAGTTTACACTGTGGATTGAGAGAATGCGGGCATGTTGAAAAAAATATCGACAGAAAAAATGGTTATGATGTAAGCATCCACCAAGTGTGTAACACAGCCTTAAGTTGTGAGTTGATCATCTGTGAGAAATTGTCAAGCTTTCATATTTATTCAGATATTATGTTATTAAGAAAATATCTGCTTTAAATCAATTTAGTTTTTAGTAGTTTTCTCCTAATCATTTTATTTAAACTTAGTTCTTTCAGCGTTATTAATGAAATAATCGTCTTCTACTTAAAATTATGTTGAAATGTTGTTTAAATGTTGATGATGCGTATAAAGATTAAGCTTTGTGAGTTAAGTTTTATGTTTATAGTCTAGAGATAATAAGGGAAAAAACTTTTGTTAGATGTTGGTCCGTCGTCATTCGTGACAATGACTGAATTGATGGATAGCTATATAGATCAAGCGATTGAGGTTGGAGTTGGAGGCTTTTCATCCGTATTGGTGTTATTTTAATGGTTTATATTTAGTGTACTGTAAAAATATTTCGTGTTTTAACGTTATAAGATAGAAAATAAATTTTTAGTAAAAAAAAAAGTTTTTAAGAAAGTTAAAAACAGAAGGTGGGTTTTTCTTTTTTAAAAAACAAAAAGTTTTAAAGCCATGAAATTAAAAATACTATGTTCAAAGTTTAAGCAATAATTAAACATAACACAACGTTTTTCAAAAAAAAAAGTCTTGTAAATTAAAACTTAAATTATAATTTTAATAATATCTATCTAAAGAAGTTCCAAATGGTCGTGTAATTTGAGAGGTATGTCTTATATTTAACTTTATCGTTCCATAGTACACTTTGAATTTGTTAATGTATAGCTGTTATTCGTAATTAGATTTGATTGTGTTATACTGTAAATATATTATTATTAGCGTTTATCACATATTGACTTTAATTGATGTTGTATTTGTACGTTAGAACTTATATTAGTCTGTAAGATGATGTTTGTAATGATCTAATAAATTTCTTCATGTTTAATTGAAGATGTTCTTCTATTAAAAAAGTAGTAATAGTTAGAATATGTTGAAAAAGTGTGAAATATGGTAAGTTTTGTTTGAACTGTTAGTTACTTTAATGTGTAAGTCAAATTGTTATGTTGATTGCTTTATTCCAAGTAGGTTAAGATAGCTTCAGTTTTTTCAGTTGTATTTTCATTTCTGACTTAGTATTATTGATGTTAGCTCTTGTGACTGCTTGAAGATGGTAACATACACTCACCCCTCTCCCTCCTGCATTCCCCACACCCGTCCTCATCATTACGCATTCACTATATTAATGCCTATTTGGATCGCTCACATGTATATTTAGGTATCGGTGAATTAAATTTTCAGAATAAGTTACGACTGTCAATGTAAAAAAGTGATAATGTATAAGATAATTTGTTTGAAACGTCGACACCCTAGCACCGAGTCAGTTTTATTGACAATGTTGTTAATTTATGTTGTTAAAGTATGGAAATTTGTAATGTTAGTGTTTATTAAGTGATTTCCGTATGTTAGTTTTGTAGTTGTATTATTCTAAGTTAGGTATATATTTAGCTTTATTGATGTGAAAGAATTTGTTAGTTAGATATATTGTTGTAAGTTGATAATTTGGTTAGGGTTATGATATATTTTGTTAAATGTATATGATGATTTTAATAGATATTATGGAGGAAGATTCTTTGAAAAAAAAGTGTGAGTAGGTCCATTACTTTTGTTAAGTATGGAATTTTTTGTAAGCTGGTTTTATTACGGTTTAAATGGTATGTTTAGTTGTAGTTAGTACATTCATCTTTACTCGGTGTATGTAGTTATTTTATTTAATGTAAAATAACTTTGATACGTTAGAGATTAATTGATATCACAGATCGATAATTAGATTAGGACTATGATATTTTTTTTAATGTTAACTATGGCTACTTTGTATCATAACTCACTTTACGTTTGAAATCACGCCCCTCGACATCACGCGCGCGTTATTGTTTGCTGTTATTATTGATGTTAGCGTATGACAATTGGTTATTTGTTTTTATCGTTTAAGTATGTTGTATTTGTGCCATGTTAATAAATTTTATAGTATGTATGTTAATTTATAATGTATAATTTCTTGGTCATTAGTGATAAGTTGATTAATACAGTCTCAAGGTTGTACCAGTAATCTATATGTATGTAAAACGAATCTGATATGTTTAGATTTGGTTCTTTGAAAACGTTTCTTTGGTGAATTGAGGAATATTTGGTATTGTTAGTATTAAATTGATGGTTAGTAAGTGGGATGGTGTGGTTTTTATTGGTGTAAGGTGTTAGGTTTGTTAATTGTGTGTTGTTGGGAAGACAGCGGGGAGACAGCAGAAAATGATGGGTGTCAGTCGAAAGGTCAGGTGATGTCTAGTACGAACAGCCGGCGCGTCGAACACGCAGGAGACGGAATAAGGTGTTCCAGCCGGAGGGAGGGAGGGCCGGGGGTGACACGGGAGATG